>OZ035863.1:5748018-6033518 GCA_964034905.1 Itoplectis maculator
AGAAAATGGTACACATTACCGAAGTCAAAGGGAAGGCGGTCGAAACGGGAACGCGTCGAGCTCGAGGGGTGTTCAAGAGGCGGAAAGAAAAAAAAAAAAAAAATTGCTGCAAGCCCAACGACTATTTTACCGCTCGACTCTCCGACTGCGCATTCTCCGGGTGTTCTCCATTTCCCCCGCTGGGTCATTGCATTCGCGGGCACGTGAGGAGCGTCGGTGGTTGCATGACTCTGAGGGAGGAAATAGGAGGAAAGAGACGGAGACAGAGGTTGAGAGAGTTATAGCAAAGCCCTGTGTTCTTAGCACGGACTCCGGACAAATTGCCAGAACGTCGTATTTGCCGCGCGGCACGAGCGACAGGCCCGAGTTACATTCCGCTCGTCGTGTAACGATTGCTGAGAAAAAGCGATTACACTCCGGGCGAATGTGTATCGCGCATTAATAACGCGTGGGAGACAAGGTATATATGTATACGCAGTACTCAGGCTGTCGAGTACACAATGCCACCCCCCCCCCCCCCCCCTCCCAGTCTTTGGTGCCCCCCGCGAAGCGCCGGGGCGAAGGACGCCGAGACCCATCCACTCTGGACGGTGATTAATGGATTATTAATGCAGGAAGCCCGCCGCCCGACGGATGGCCCGTGATGGTTTGGTTCCACGGCGGTGACTTCAACACCGGCACCCCGGCAATTTGGGACGCTACCGTGTTCGTCAATAAACAGAAGGTCAGTTCAACGCAATCATCGTCTTTTTTCTCGCTGGTTTTTTCTTACTCTTTTTTTTTCTGCTCATCGCACACGACGGACTATGCAAACTACCGTCGATCGTCCGAGCATCCGAGTACAATTATTAATGGATTTTCCCGAGCGAGGCGAACGCGCGTACATCGTCTCCAGGGGGGGTAGGGGAGGGGGGGAATTTGAAACATTGCCAGGCGTCTCGAGTAATCGCGAGCCAAGTATTACAGATTCTCCACCGAGACCCCCCTGGGGGGCTCGTCTTTCGTGACAAGAGAGTATAAAAGTTTCACGTCCCGCGGATATAATAAATCGTTTCCCTCTTGCTCGCCGAGCGATATAGCACGCGGAGCTTGCACCGCGGCGACAGAGCATAAATATTAAATACCGGTATCGCGCCACCCACGACTCCGAGGGCAATTTGCCTCGCGAGTCTGTGAAACCGAGCTTTTAAAATGGTCAATTACTGGGGGGCGAGCGGTGTTATTAGAAGCTGGAACTGACGCGCGGGATTACCGAATAATCTAGGATCGCCTTTGCCACTGTAACGTGTAACGCCCGCAGGGGTCATTCTTTAAATGTGAAAATGTCCGGACTTTTGCTGACTAAAAGTGTCCTTGAAAAACGTGACCCAGTTTCACCCCTAGTGTTGCACTTCCGGAGTACTAGTATATAAGTTTACGTGATACGGCGGAGGCACGAATTTTACTTGTCACGGAGGAATGTCAGATTCAGGGCTAATATTTGTGTGTGTGTTTTTTTTAATTCGCCAGGTTCTCGTGGTCACGGTAGCCTATCGCCTGAACATCCTCGGCTTCTTCACGACGACGGACGGCGAGGCGCCCGGAAATTACGGGATGCTCGACCAGCTAGCGGCTCTCGACTGGATACAGAAGAACATCAAGCTCTTTGACGGCGCGGCCTCGAACGTCGTGATATACGGTCACAGCTCGGGCGCGATAAGCGTGGGTCTTCACGTGGTGAGCCCGCTGAGCCGGGGCAAATTCGCCAAAGCCATCGCCATGAGCGGCGACGCGATCGCGTCGGTTCGCACGCCAGACCTCGAGTTGCCGGTCGTCGACACGATCGCCAATCACTTCGGCTGCAATCGCCGTCCCACGACCGACCTCATGGAGTGTCTTCGCCGCGTTCCCGCGACTCTTCTCGTCGAGCAGACGTCGCACATCGAGACTTGGGGTCCGATAGTCGACGCCGAGACGACCAACTCGAGCAATCCATTTCTGCCGATGCATCCGAAGTTCATCCTCGAGTCCGGTAACTTCAACGCGGTGCCGCTGATGGCCGGTTACGTCAACAACGAGCAGGCGCTCGCGTACATCGAGACGGTGGGCAGCGAGAACGACGGCAAGCTGACGCTTTCGAGCTTCGAGTCGATGATATCCGACGAGGCGACGGTCGCGGTAGCGCCGCCCAACGACAACACGACGTGCGAGTCCAAGCCGGAGATGGTCGCCGAGGCGGTCCTCTTCTTCTACAGGCCTCATCCTCCGACGCTCGACGAAGGCGCCCTCAGGGATCGCTATCTCGACCTACAAACGGAAAAGAATTACGCTGCCGGTCTGGCGATGCTTGCGGCTAAGATGTCGAAGTACGAGAAGGCTTACGTCTACAGATTCGATTACCGAGCGAGAACCACCGCTGTCACGCGCGATGTACCCGAATGGGCGGGCGTTCCTCACATGTTCGAGCTTCCGTTCGTCTGGGGCCTGCCGCACACCTTCAACAGCGCGATCCAGTGGCAGCCGAGCGACAAGAAACTCGCCGACGTGATGATGATGATGATCGCGAATTTCGTGAGAACCGGCAGTCCCTCGCTCAACAACGTCCGATGGGAGCCCTACAGAGAAGACGCGCCGGGTATTCTCATCATAGATCGCACCATCAACATGAGCGACATGCACGCCGTGGACTTTCGAGCTCTTGACTTCTGGAACGATTATTATCCGCGCGTCGTCGACGAGGCGACCAACAACTGCTGCAACGTCACCAACTCCATGGCGAACGCGCGATCCTCCGCGTCTGTCGAGATCTGCGTAGCCTCGAGCCTCATCGCCATGACCGTCCTGCAGTCCGCTTACGTCTAACGGCTATACAAGAACACGCGTACACAACCTGTACGTTCCGACCGACGATACGCTTTCACCCAATACTCAGGATACTTTAGAGAGAATGAGAAAAACGCATTTCGAGGCAATCTTATACATACATGTAAAGACAGAGAGATATAGGAGAGATTTATATTGATAAGGGAAATATACAATAAGCAGTTGATAAACGTTTCAACATTTACTGAATTTTTATTATTTGCTTTAATACGGAGAGATATAGAAAAACATATATTGTTTGGGAAACAAACGGTTGATAACTTATGAATATTTTGATGCTTTGATAATAATAATAATAATAACTAATAATAATAATAATAATGTATGTACCGTCTATATATAATAATAATTATATTATATAAGAGAGAAGTGCGCGACGAACTTGCATCAGGGCCATTGGCCTGAGCGCGCGCACGTCCAAACATTTCTTTTTTCTTTTTCCTCCTCTTTTCTCCTAAATATATAATATTAATTAATCAATTTGTTTTTTTTTTGTGTTTCATCTTCTTCTTCTTTAATGCAAAAACTCCTACAGTGATAACCGACGTCGCGCAGGGCCCTCGCACGCTATTGTTTTTGCGCCGTTGTTGCGCTTGCACACGAGGCTACCCCGGGACCAACTTATATACAATATTTCCGCTCCTCTCGTTACTTCCATCTCCTACACTCATTTTCGTCGTCACCGTCGTTCTACAACCGTCCCTCGATTTCATTCTCTATTTGTCTTATTACTCCATCGCCCCACGCCCATTATATAGTATCCGCTCCTTGTCACAGTATCGTTTCGTTTTTTTCCCTTCTTTATCAATGTCCCTCTCCTTACTGTCGCTGGTTCGCTTGTCCCCCGTAACCCACTCCACCACTGGTATATTTTTCATCGGATTTTTATGTTTCTTTTTTTTTTTTGTTGATTCACACGGGTTGAAATACGGCCTCGGCCGTATTTACCTTACAGAAGTAGGCACAGCGATTTCTTTTTCTGTTTCATCTTCTTCTCGGGCGACTTTTTGTTGATTTGCCGCACAAGGTCGTAGAAGATCTGCAAAAAGAAAAGAAGGCAAATTGGAGCGATGAGAAATGTGTTTCGTCGTTGGCGAACAATTAGACGACGTTATTAATGCGAAATAGATTGAATCAATATAGTGAGCCGCCCGCTGCTTGTTCGATGAGCCGGATCAACTCGCACGGTATACTAATACGACCGACTGGACGACAACTTACGTCATGAACATTAATTTTAGCTTTGGCAGATGTTTCCATGAAGGCGCAGTTGAACTGTCGGGCAAGGTTGACGCCCTGGTCTTTCCCCACTACCCTCTCGTCCTCCAAGTCACATTTGTTGCCGACGAGAACCATCGGCACGTCGTCCGTGTCCTTTACTCGTAGGATCTGTTCCCTGAGGTCCTGCAGGTCGTTGAACGTCGACTGTGCCGTTATCGAGTATACCAGCACAAAACCTTGGCCATTCTTCATGTAGAGGTCCCTCATGGCTGTGAATTGTTCCTGAAAAACAGACAAGGCACCGATTGTTAATTCTATTTTTTTCAGCGAACAATCATGAGTAAAAATTGATTTTAAACTTTAGTGAAAGGGTCATTAGAAGTTCAATTTAGCAGTACGAAATAGCACAAATTTCTATTGCATTAAAGGAAGGAGTTCTTACCGTGCCGGCTGTGTCCAGGATTTCCAGCATACACTGCTGTCCATCGACTTCCACCTGCTTGCGGTAGCTGTCCTCGATTGTCGGGTCATATTTCTCGACAAATATTCCCTGCACGAACTGCACGGTGAGCGCAGACTTTCCGACACCTCCGCTTCCCAACACCACTATCTTATATTCACGCATCTCTTATGCCTATCTATCTGTGCGCGTTGTCACAGCCGAGGGGTCACCGAATCCGCCACGTCTTGTCCTGCTTCGCGTTCAGCGAGATATATCTGTAATCAGAAAGAAAAAGAGTTTCACGTTAACAAGTGCCAAGAAGACGAGCATCGGGCGCGGTAATTCTCTGAAAGTGCATCTTATAATTTCTTTTAAAAAAATAACTTGTGAAAGACATTTTTTGACTACTTTGTACGACGTAAAAACGCCTTCTTCAGGCTTCTCTCGTTGCTCGTTAACATTTCAGAGGCGAAACCATCTTTGCGGATGGGAATATAACCATTAAACTTTTACGTCGCCATCTTCTCGCTCGTTGTCAATGACATCGAGAGCTCAAAACTCTTGATGAAAGCGCGCACGAGCTTAGACGAGTTGCAGTTTGTGACGCATCCTTGATAATCTCTATAGAACGTGTTACTCAGCGACAAAGCGCCCAGATGCGTCATTGCAAACTTGAAACATTTCGCGCAGCCTTTGGGCATATTCCCGCGCCATCGACGAGAAAGAAAACGGTCTTTCCGACAAAGTGCAAGACCGCGAAAGCACTTAGCATTCGCTGCCCACCCTCGTCCGCGATATTGACCTCGTTTTTCTCTCCGAGCCTCCGTCTCTCTCTCTCTCTCTCCTCTTTCGCTCTCTCGGCGAGCTTATCACTCGCCAGAAAGCTTTTTATTTTCCGGATTCCGCGGATCGCGACGTTTTAACGCCGTATCAACGTGCGGTGAAACAAGAAGTCATTGCGAGAGCGAGAGGAAAAATATATTACTGTTTCTCTCGGGGGGCGTTTTAATGTATTAAAAGCGAAAAACCAGCTCGCACGGATTAGCCGACGGCAGCTTTAGGATTCGTGGACATTTTATTTTCCTTTCATTTCTATCTCCAATTGGCTCAACTCCGCTGCGTCACCGAGATTCAGCTGGCTGAGTTTCACGGGTCTCCCTGAATACCGGAAAGCTATACGAGACTCGATGAAAAGGCCGCGTCGATGGTGGCAAGAAGCCCGTCGATGCGGAACAATGATTCCTCGTTACAGTCGTCGTCGTCGTCGTCGATGCCGTAGAAACACCGGGAAACTCTCGGGTTGGAGCTTTCGGTATTGTACGCTGCGGAGCTATTGCGCTAATACGACGGGTGCATAGATTCGGAATGTCGCGCACAATCGGTAAACCTGCGATAATTCCGTCAATATATAATCAGACAATGACACCTAAAAGCCTCTTGTTAATTATGCGAAATAATTTATTGTAAAATCAAAAATATTAATAAATTCGAAAAAAAACTCTTCGGCGTTACCTCGTAAAATATGTACAGAAAAAGAATGCAAAAATTCAAAAGGATCGGTGCAGTAGTTTTGACGGTACGAGGGGCACCGGTTTTGAAAACGTGAGTTGTGGGAAAAACGCTTTAAAGTCGCGCGGGCGGTGCAACAATCTGCGAGTATAAAAATACTCATAACGTCGTCAATTTTGCTCCGATTGACTTGAAATTTTGACACAATATTCTTGAGGTATTATGCATTCGGTAAAAAATATAAAATAAAAATGCAAAAAAAATGTAAATACCCTAACCCCCCCCCCCCCCCCTCCTCTCTAAATATGACTATATAAGGCATTGATTTAAATGAATAAAAAATATCAATATTTCAATAAACTGTGACGACTCTACCATATTTTCATTTTTAATCAAACACATATGAGCGTCTTTTGCGAGAAGGAACGAAAATATATCAATTAGTTGATTACAACGCGGCGTTTTTATTTCGTCCATCAAACCCGCTTGGAACAATAAAGCCACGAGTTTACTCCGAGCGAGGAGCACGCCAACCGGACAACCGCATTGGACTAATTACTCGTTTATCAAGACCTTGAAATAAAAAATAAAAATAAACAAAAAAAAACCCATGACATTCGGCCTCTAATGCGAATTCGCCAATAGCCGTGGAAGCCGCGGGACACGCTCCGCGATAAATTGTACTTTCGTCGTGACGAAGTTAATTAGAGCGCGAATCTCGCCCGGCCGACTATGTATCGATTTACTTGCACATTATGTACAGCCAGCAAGGTTGACCGGCAAAAAGTCCCCCTCCCCATCCCCCAGATGGAGTTGGAGAGGGGTACCAGAACAGGCGAGAACGAAAGAGACAGAGCGACGAGTCTCGAAAATCCGGACGAAGAAGCCAGAAGAAGGCCACTTCCGGCGCCTCCCTCGCTTTTGTGGGGGATGGCGCACCTCGACTTTTTGCCTTCTCCATCACTACCGTAATAATAGATCGGAACCACGGGATGATTCACGCCAGACTGGTCGAGTCACCGGTAAACTTGTCGCCACGTATCGCACGTACTATTCTCGTTTTCTGACCAAGGAGGCATAATTTTCTTCGTACTCGCGATTGCGTCACGCGCGTGAAACTACGAGAAAATAAATGTGGAGTCTGACTCCACCATCGCCGCTGGAGGAGATTTGCATTTCTCGTGATTGGCTATTACGGCCACGACACACGGTCACCCATTACGTTCAATTGCTGGAATTATGCGAACTAATTGATTCACGACTCTCGTCCGTATTTACGAGTAATTTTGAGATTACGGATTATTATTATTATTATGATTATAAAGCTCATTCTAGGGCAAGTTGATAGGATCCTAAATAGTGTTTTTTTGTTCGTGTAAAATTCTACACATTTCTATTTTTTATTTTATCGCCAAACACGGAAAGTCGCAGCGACGTGTCACGATTTCCCGCCGCAGCGTCTAATACGCCACAACAACGAGTTTAATTAGCACGAGAACTATTTAATCGTCGCTAAACCGTCTCGTCTATATTCCGCTCGTTAATTCGCTCGTGGCACGTCAAACCCGCGGCGCGGAGCGAGCAGGCGGCGCGCGAAAGTTTCGTCAAATAGCGCGCCGCGATAATTGAACGAAGAAAGTTTCGCGGAAATTTTGCGCCTGGCATATTTCCGCATAGCGAGGAAGCGTCGCGGTGTCGGCCGGCGTCGTTGCTGCGACGCCAGAGCTCACGCGGTGTCCGCGACGATATAGTCCGTACGTATGTATAGGCGCGGGGCAGTTGCGGCCTCTGCTGATCCGCGCACGACGGGCTCGTCGAAGGGGCCAGTGGCTTTGCCCTCATCTCTCGAGTCTATCAATCGGGTTAGTCAGGTGTCGACGTGTTGAATGGTGCCTGAAGCCCTCGAGAGTGTGCGGCACACTCTGTACCCGTCCGCTAATCCATCCCGTATACCCTCACGGCCGAACTAGACGCTAGCACTCACACTCGCACTCTGATACTCACACTGATACTCTGATACTCACACACTCAATTTGATGCTCACACAGATACTCTGATACTGACACACTCAATTTGATGCTCGCACCTACATTCGCACTCACACTCTCACTTTGATACCCATACTGACACTCGCACTCTCAGTTTGATACTCCCACTAACACTTACTCCCTCACTCGAACGCAAACAAACGGTGTCACGACGCCACCGACGATGCGAACATATGACCACCCCCACGGGCGGAAGTGTCGAGCGCCTCGTGCAGCCCCCCCCCCCACGCGAACCCGCTCCAAGTAAATTAGCGAAGTTGCCCCGACCGTCCCACAACCCAACTTCGCGCGCGATCGCTCCGAAAACCGCGATTTCCTCGGTACACACGGGACACAAGAGCGCGGCGGTCTGCGCACACGTCGTGTCTCTTGTGTGTTTCCCGAGCTTATCAATCGGGTTATCCAGCCGGCGAAGAGCGCGTAATATATACTCGGGGTTAAAAGTGTGTTAGCCATGTGTCACACGGATGACACGACGCGCCCCGGTGCGACGACGACGACGACGGCGACCCCTTCGGCTATCGGATCCACCCTCACGTGTCATCCGACACGTATGACGCGCGATAATAGCGGCTCGGAATCTCCGGTGAGAGCCCCTCGACCATCAACCCCTCACCCCTCACCGCAACCCGTTCACCCTTCACTCGGCAGTCGTGACGCGCTGATAAAATTAGCAAAGTTGTGCACGGTCTCTGTGCTCGTCTCTTGCGATAAAATACCGCGCGCTCAATTGAGTCCCGCGACGTCGCCGCGCACGGCTATTGATCCTGGCGACGCGAGAAGCGCGAAGGGCGAGTTTACGTATACTCCACGTGTTACGCGGCGAGCTATACTCGCGAAGTTTATCAATTGCCGCCGAGTTTATCGGCCACCCTTCGGCGCTGCGATCGAAGGGGTCGACGTCGGGGACGCGCGGTTTATCAATGCCACTAACGATATTACCGGTGATACATCCGCCGCTTGTGCTATAGCGTCGCTGCGCTGCCTCGAGATGATGTGACTGTTACTCGCGATGCTGACTCGGAATTTGGTGATGGGAAATCTCGGCGTTCAAATTGGACGACCCCCACGATGGCCCCGCTGGGCTATCTACTGTGACACAGACTGCGCCACTGACGTCCCCCCCCCTCCCCCCCTCTTCTGCCGCCCCTCCGGGTACATAATCGCGTCTGTGTGCGCACGAAATCCTCCGGTTTGCACTATATAACCGAAGCTCCTGCTTCTGATGCCGCTGCTGCTTGTCGTCGCCCTCCTCCTCCTCCCCCTCCGCCCTCCCTCCCTCTCCTCCGCCAGTGTGTACAGATGTAGCTATATCTACACGCTGCTTCGGGAAGCATCACGACCGGAGACGTTGGATGTCCACTTTGAGCTGTAAATACGTTATCCGCTCCGTCGAATCTCGATACACTTGATCGCACACGGTCGACTCGCAGAGTGCTTTGGGAGACTTTGCCCCCCTCCCCAGCGTCAGTCTCTGTCTCTGTCTGTCTCGCTTTCCCGGTTTACGTCGCGTCTCGTACGCGTCAGCTCTTTTCATTCCGGGCCCGGGGACTCGGACAAAAAACGTTTTTCCGAATGCCTCGTTACCAGCCTGAAATGCTACGATTTTTTCACGTTTTACTCGCGTAAAATCGTTGTAAAAAAAATAATAATACAAAATAGATAAAAAAATAAAATAAATAAAGAAGAAATGCGAAAAACAGGGCAGAAACAGCGACGAGGTCGTTGGGTCAACGTGGTCATCGACACCTAGGGCAATTGGAGCGCGAGAGATTCTCTCGCTCGGCGACCTCCGCGACCCGTGGCGAAGAAGGAGGTGGAAGAGGGGGGGGGGGGGGGGGGGGGGGGGGGAGGGGGGGGGGTGGGGGGGGGGGGGGGGGGGGGGAGGAGAACGAGCTGTGTGTGTGTGTACTACGCGAGTGGTAGTTCGAACTGTACGGGAGCGGCGGGGAGCGCAAGAACGAGGATGTTCGCTGGGTCGTGGCACTCGTGGCGGGCGCCCTCTGCCCAGCCTGACCTATGATCGCTCCGCAAGGGTTGAACCTGGCTCCCTTAGCCGCGCGCGACGCGTTATACATGGGGAGCAACCGGCAGCGCGCCACCGCCGCCGCCACAGTCCACACCCTGCGCGCCCTGTAGGTGCATCGCCCTGTGGGTCTTGGGTTTTGTGATCCAAGCAGCAGCAGCAGCAGCAGCAGCTACGTTCGCCCCTTTCAGCAGCAGCGACGGCTCCTCAATCTCAAGTCACCGGCTTCGGTGAAACGCAAGCTGCGTTATATCGACTCACCACTTAGTATTTTTTTTCACGGGATTTACTGGCAACAAATGCCAAATAATAGTAAATGAACGAGAAAACCACGCTGTAATCCTCGGGCCACTCGGTGTGACCTCCGCGATTTCCTTTTGCGTAAATACGAATCGGAGCGGAGATCCAATTAATCGCAAACCCGGAAGAACGGGGCGAGTGTCCCTGACCGAGGAAAACATTTTTCCTCGAGACGGACGAGTTGCTGGCGGATATTAATTGAGAGGGAATAAAGGAAGTCGCGCACGGTGATTCGTTGAGGGGCGTAGAGGGGGGATATCGATTGCGACAAGGGCTTTACGGTGGAATAGTTTCTCGGGACTCGCAGATCCTTGGATTCGAACACCCCCCCCCCCCCCTTCCCCCTTTCCCCTGGCTCGAGGAGAATTCGCGGGTATCCAGGAGATGCCTGTGTCGTAAGCCGAGTGAAGAAGCGAAATCGTAATCGGACTCCGGCTCGGCGAACCTCCGGAGGCTCGAATGAATGGAGAAGGATGACGTAGCCGAGGGTGGGCGTTGAGTGTGAGTATATATGTATATAGCAGTGGGCATATATATATATATACGGGTATCGGTGGCGAGATGCATCCCGGGCGATCGCGGGTCTCGCTCCATTGTGCGCGAAAAAGTGTGTCACAGAGTGCTGCGACTCGGCCGTTCTTCTATCGGAAGAAAGCTCTTCCATTTTTTTTTTTTTTGCGACATCAAACCCAAAGGCTCCCGGAGCGCTTCGTCCCAACCCACCCACCGACTTCTTTGGCTCGCGCGCGCGCGCGATTCGTCTTCTCTCTCGTCCCTTTATGGCTCGCGTCGGCTGTGCGGCTATGTACCAACTTCCTGCCGCCGTCGTCGCCGCGGCGAGCTCGCATAACTCGCTGGAACTATGCGAGTCTTGCGCAAGACTCGCAAGACTCGCGAGTCTTGCGCAAATTTCAATATTATCACTGTCAAGATATAAATTGTTTTTTTTTTTTATTTTTAATTTTATTTTACAGTCAATTACGGATGTTGTCATTACGATGTACAAATCGTAGAATTTCAATTCGACTTCGGGGGTGGAAACCATGAAAACCGATTTTTTTTTTTAATTTCAGAAATCAACATGGAATCGGAAATATGACCGGACTCGATTTTTGTCCTCGTCGAACGCGTCTGCAAAAAAAAGGCGCGGAAGAAAAATCGTAAAGCGTAGGACGGCGAAGCGAAGAGAGCTGACACTTCGAGCGAACTGTCAGTGGTAAACGCGCGAATGACATTTCCGGTGGTGATTCCTACGAGAGAGCACGTGTCCCGTGCTGAAACACACGTCGAGAGTCCTGGGCTCACGATAGGCTCGACGCGCGACGCGTGCACCTCGCCCGCTGTGCCCCGCGGACGCATTCTTCTCGCTCGCGATCCGTGACGGCGAACGACACCCCTCGCGAAATTCCACGAACCGACGACGACCACGCGCGCGACGTGATCTCGCTCGGCCTCGCGCGACGTCGTTTGTGTTTGCATAGCCGTGCATGAAGCGTCCTCCGCGATTCGAGTTCTTTACTCACGTAATTTAGGGTCTCTCGCACATTTTTACAGTTAAAAAAAATAATAAGCGTACTAAACAGTTAACACGTTTTCACGTTTTACCCAACGTGACACGCACCGTTCTAACTGTCCGAGTTAGTTCGAGGTGGTTTCGTTGTTCGCCTCGCGCAATTGTGCGTCGCGAGGCGCTCCGGACTCGCTTCCGGGCTCGCGGCGGCCACACCCTCGTAAACGGAGCCTCGCGCGCGCCGCGTGTGTCTCGCTACTCCGGCGCGCGCCGTCGCCGCAAACCAGTGGCGAACTGTGTGCCCACTGTGCAAGTGTCTCCGCTGCGAAAATCTCTCAGGTCTCGCGGCTGGCTGCACACACGATGTATATATGTGTACACTGCAGCCTGCAGCCGTGCGGAGAAGCAGCGATAGAGAGAGAGAGAGAGAGAGAGAGAGAGAGAGAGAGAGAGAGAGAGAGAGAGAGAGAGAGAGAGAGAGAGCACCGAGTCCTCTCTCCCTCTCTTCGCGGCTTCAGAGATTTCCTCGTTAGCGGGTGAACCAGAGACTTTGACCTTTCGAGGGGACGCGAGAAATTCAAGGCACTCGTCGTTTCCCCCAAAGAGGACGACTGTACGAGTACTTTGCATGAACAGACGTGTATACTGTACGTGTATACTTTACATGAGCAAACGTGTATACTCCACTCTGGATGTGTAAACTCGCTCAAGGGACCTCGAAGCGCTTCTCGGGGGGATGAGATCCTCGAGCGATTTTATTTTTAACGCCCTCTCAATCTGCCAGGTAAACACGTACAGGACACTCGCGGTGGGGAAACATGCGCGAACTTTTTTTTTTTGCAAAAAATAATAATAACACGGGTGATGGCGCAATTTCCCGGAAGTGCTCGGGATATCCTGTTTATTCTCGAATTATATTCGCCCTACCAATCGCCCCAGTTTCCTCGTAGCGGAAACATCGACGCAGTCTTCTCTGCTCAGAGTTTTTCTCATCCGACGTTTACACCTCGCACAAAGCCTCCAATCTCCGGCTTTCTGTACGCTCGTCGTAAACCCAGATACGCGTTATTTTTTTTTCGCGAAATTTCTCGCTAAATTGATTTCCCAGCGGAAAAGCACGGTCGATTGAATTTTTCAACGAACAGAGCCGAGTGGACACGTACGCAGCAGCAACAGCAGCGACGGCCCAGTCGACGAGCGGCAAACGCCAAAGCCAGACTAATAATCAAGAGCCGGTCGTTGGAACCTGAATAACCCGCCCTCTCCATTCTCCACTCATCGACAATCGAACCTCTCTCTATTTCTCCCTCTCTGATTTTTCTTTCTTTTTTGCGAATTTATTTTTCAATCAAAACTCACAAATGGAACATAGAATTTCGCGAAACGAAGACTGGATAACAGCGAGTCGTTAACAGAGGTCGGAACAGCAGCTCCGATTGGGGGGAGGGGAGAGGGGGGCAGGCGGAACGGGAGGCAAAGTGAGGAGACAAGTCGGGGAGTCAGTCGTGACTAAGACGAGCTGAGACTTTCTAACATTTTTCAATCCTCGAATCATCGGAATGATCCCAAATCCGGGAAAACAACATCATTGTTTTATATATATCAACTTCGGGGCACGAGACATCCGATGTACGCAAAGTGGACAGAAAGTGGAGGTTTTCAATGAAGCTATCACCTTTAGACGCAGACCTTAGATCTTGGCATTCGGGGAGCGCAGAAACTCGCACAATAAATTCATTCTTATATGAAGGATATTGTGTTCTTTCTCCCGATAATATACGTCAAATCGTGGATGTAGCATTTGTTCAGCGGCGGAATATGGAGTTGGAATTGAATAACACCGCGAGCGAGTAAAGGGGTCAAGTTCTGTATATTGAGAAGACTTGACAGCGACGAGGATATGCAGAAGATGGTATACCAATTCCTTGTAACTTTATGAACGAATGAGTCCTCAGTCAATCTGATCGAAGGGCCAGACAAATAATCGACTGGATTGGCCACTACAGATATCTCAGATCAAAAGGAGTTCACTGAGTGCAAAAGGACTCACTGGCGATCGTAAAAAAATGAAGATACATTTGTCAGTCTCGATAATTCAAAATCCGGTGTCTTTATTAACAGCGTTCGCGTAGACCGAGAACGACGAAGCAATTCGCGATGGAGTTGAGCGAGTCCGGAGCGAGGACATTTTGATAAGGCTCTATACACACACATATATATATACAAGCTACATGTACACGTAGATAACCCGTATATCCAGCAACGGCGGCGGAAGGGAAGAAGCGGAAAGGCTATATTTTTTAGAGGGGATTTATTTCACGGGGTGCATTCGCGCGAAAAGCTACGAGCGACCGTTACTCGCGCCGTTCTCACATCCTCCGAGCGAGCGCGTCGCTGTGATATACGCGCGGCGCAAAGCGCGAACAGGAGAGACGAGAGAGAAAGAAAAGGTGAGGGAACGCTGTGAATCGAGCGCAAAGACGCGGCGAGGAGCGGAAGCTGCGGCCGAGCGCCTGGAACGAGGGAGAGACAGAGCGAGAGAGGAGGGATAAATACAGTGAGAGGGGAAGAGAGACGGAGGGACAGAGAGGGAAAGATACAGTGAGAGAATGAGAGAGAGATAGAGACACAGAGAGGTTGAAGGTAGGTCAGTGCACGAGAGAACCGAGTGGAAATGCGTTTGCGTGAGCGTGTACGTGCGGCCGAGCGCCGAGCGAGCGCTGCGCGCGCGCGCTTGCACTACGCGTCGCGAATCCGAACAATGTTTGCACAACGTGTTACCGAGGAAAATGTAGGTCAGCGCGAATCGCGCGCGCTGTACGTCGCCGGCTGCGTGTTTGAGCGAATGTGTATGTGTGTGTGTGTGTACATGTGTTCTATGTGACTGTGTACCCGTTCATATTCTGTTCGAACGAGCATGTCTGCGCAATATTTACGTATGCACGGGCGAGAGGAGACGCGCCGGGCGATGACAAACTCAAAGACGCGTAGTCGCGTTAAACAAACTCCGGGGTGAGAGTCGATATTTGCATAATCGCGACAAGGGCATGGGCGAGACTTACGAGTGAACGCGAGTTACGTCTGTGCAACGAATTTCGAACTACGATTCGTGTCGGGCTTTTGCTTTGCGGGTAAAGTGCTTTTCATTTGAAACGCGTCATCACGAAACGAGGAGGAGGAGAAGGAGGATGAAACCATATTTTAACGCTCGAACGGCGAACGACGAGCGATGAAAAATAATTGGATCACTGGGACGCGCGACGCTGGGAGATGTCGATGAGGCGAATTGGGCGGGAGTCGCGATATTTCGTCTCGTTTGCGTCACGAAGCGAGAGAGAAAGAGGGAAAAGGAGAGACAGGGAGGTCAGATTATGGGAGCAATATTTTCGTCAGTGAGCTCAGAGAGAATTTCGCCCCCGTGTTTGCCGCTCTCTCTCTCTCTCTCTCTCTCTCTCTCTCCTTCTCTTTCTCTCTTTTTCGCTTTAGTCATCATTCTCGGAGCTTTCGCTCGAGAGTTTCTTTGCGCCGAGCGAAATACACGAGGGAACCGAGTGTGTACGTTGGGCCGCCGCGCTGTAACCGCTGACTCAGGCGAATCTCTCGTCGGATGGAGGATAAATACGGTTAGCCACGGAGAAGCGAATCCTCGGGGCGTATATACACAGCCCCCTCCCTTCCCTCCCCGCAAGCCCTGTGCCTCTGTACTACATCGTTGATCTCTTTCTATTCGTTCCACATATCCCGAGCTCGTTCTGTACATCAGCTCCGCGTCGCTCTTTTGTGTCTCTTTGTCGCTGGCAGAAATTGCGCCGGATTTTATATGCCGACGTTTTAGAGCGTTTTTGTGGAGGCGGAGGATTCGGAGATATTAATAAAGCATCTAGATAATTTTTAATTATGGATGAAATAAAAGTCTGATAACAATTTAATGATACAAAATATGAACATAATTAATTGAAGCCCTCTTCTCCAGACCCTTCGAATATCGACTTTATCGAAAATGGCATTAAACCTTTTTGTTACTGTAACAAAAATAAATTTTCAGCGTGCAGCTCAACGAAAAATCAGTATTTTCCGATCAGTTTTCATTTCGCAAGCAAAAATCTCGCGTGTAGCTTTTGCGAGTTGAGTAATTTATAATTGTATCGATAAAGCGATTGTCGGAAATGGTATATTTTATGCACGAACTTTTTTACAGGAGAAACGGAAAACCCAATGAATTTGACCTACATTGTCGACTGACCCACATTATATTCCATTGTAGTCGGGCGGCGTTGGGGTACATTTTATGTACGGAGGTTCACAAACGCTGTCGTCTTATATTATGTGCGTCCGAGCGCAGTGTGTTAGTTTTAATTACGAGAGTATTATGTATACATACTTTTTTTTTGTGCAAAAACGCGAGTACGCGTGCCCGAGTGGCCATTAATTTTCCGGATATAACGCGCCCTCGGGGTTCCCGGAGGGCGAGCGCTAAAGTTTTTCCCCGTCGCGTTCGTTCCGCGGCTTCGTTACGGTCGTCCGATATTTCAGAGTCACGCCCGCGCGGATCTTTTCCTGCTTCGCGTATACAGCAGCGACGAAGGGGGGGGGGGGCTAGCCGCCGTCTTATTCGCGGAGCTTCGTCGTCGTCTCGTGACCCGAGCGTCTTGCTAATTACTCTCGTTACACTTCGTCGAGCCAGACGTACTACGTACGCGTCCGCCGAGCTCGCGGAGGTCAAGGAACGTCGACGAGGGAAATTAACGTTTCGGAGAGACGCTTCGCCGGCCAAAGTTCCCTCGTCGTGCGCGCCTCGCGACTCTCGTCACGTGCCGCTCGGACCAGCGTTTCAAGCTGGCTCGTGACAAAACTTTTACCACTCGTATATCTACGCGTCTCTGTTTTTTTTTTGCTCATTGCGGCCAGATCTCCTCTGATTGCAGGAAGCTTTACTTTTTTCATTGGCACGGAAGCTCCGATATGAGCAAGCTCGAATTTCTAGATTTTTTATACGTGATTTAGAGCACCTTGATAAAAATAAATAAAGTACAGGATTTTTTTGGTCTGCGATTTTCCTGAGTGGAAAATCAGTCGGGCTCTGACGTGGCCACCGTTATTCCACAAAAATTGGTGGCTATTTTCAAAATAAACCAAATCGGAAGATCAAATGCTTTTTTTTATCGGAAGCGCGTGAATTTTTCTTTGCGTGTACGATTTTTGTTTTTTTTTTTTTTTTCTTTTTTTGGATGAAATCGGCGATGAAATTACGTGAAGCGACGGAGTTACGCAAAGTCCGGCTTCTCGGCTCGCGTTATAATTTGCAATCCAATAAACCTCGGGCAATATGATAATGGCGTCCTGCTGCCGCCGACGTACCGCGAGGTTTCATTATCCCCGCAGTGAACATGGATAAAGAGGGCAGGATAAAGCGATATCGTGGACGCCAGAGGGAGATCGACAGTTCCTGACGAGATTATGGAATGGCGAATGGCGAGCCACCGATAATACTCGCGATAGTCGATGAACCGAGGCGAATTTCTCGTTCCCTCGGAAACGCGCCGCTCTCGAGGATTATCGATCGACGCATCATCGTCTCTCTCCGTGCCCGTTGTACATATTGTGTCCCACTCCGGGTTTCACCCTGTTGCGTTTGAAACGTCGATTTTCGCTACAGAATATGAATAAAAAATGAATAAAAAAATTCGTCCACGGATTTGAATTGCTGAGCAAGATGTTTATCAGTCAACTAACATCATCTCAATTATTCCGATTGTACCATAAAATTCTGTACTTCTCACATAAAAAAAATATATATATATATATATATATATATATATATATTACTCTACAAATAAAGGAGGAGAAGATAGCGTTTTCAAGTAAAACAGTGCAGCTCGAGCGTTTCGTATCCTCGACGAGTTTATCTTTCACCCCGAAGAGACAAGACAAGATAAGCGCGAGGCCATCTGCATTTTCCTCAAGAACTCAACGGGAGACTCTGCTTGAACTTTTTACGAATTCGCGGGCTCTAAATCGTGTGAAAACTTTTGGTCCCGTAACTTGAATTTTATGGCGATGACATTGCGATTAAGATGATGGAAAAAAGAAAAAAAAATGCGAGGGCATAAATATTAAATAGGGCGAATACCGGATAGTAATTTGTTGTGTTTCGATGCAGAACCGAATTATCATGACGTCGGGCGCGCGCCTCGAGAATGCCGACAAGACGACTGCGGAATTCCAGAGGAAAAACGAGTCACGATTAATTCCATTCGTCTCTCTCTTTCTGTCTCATCTCACCTCGTTTCTCTTTTTTTTTTCATTCGGCGCATGCGGCGTCTCGCGTCTGGCATTTCCGGGTGACTCGCGCGCCCCGACGCGCCTCTATGTTTCTCTTACGTCCACGCACTGCCGCTGCTGCTCCTCGCTCGTCTGCTAATACACACGCCCAACATTTCTACCACACGTTTCTATATAACGCGCTCGCTTCGTCTACGCGCGACGAGCTGCCTCCGCAGCGACGGAAAATATTTTCGCTTCTGCTCGCGCCGCAGACGCGATGCGTCGTCGCAGCTTCGCGGGCTCGTCGTCGTCTCTTCACTCGCCGCCAGAGAGAGAAAGGGATTCGACATCCGTTCAAAGGACTTTCGCCCGAGTCCTCTGAATGATTTTTGCCTCCAAGCAAAACAGCGACGCGTCTGTCGAGCTAATTTCATTAATTTTACACAAGAGTCCCGGAGATATCCCGGAGTCCTCAGGGGGAAATAACAGACGAAGTTTGCGATAAAAATATACACATGAATATGAAAATACAACCAGGCGTAATTTGTATAAAAATTGAAATTCCATTGTTGTACGACGAGGAGCATTTTTTTCTTTCCCTCCGATTTTTTTCCCTGCTAGTCGCTGCTGCATGCAGCAGGTCGTAGGCTCGTTACCACGATAATATTGTACCGCACAATGCGATCGCTTATCGCAGCGGCGAAGCTGCGCAGCGTGGATACTCGGCGGTGGAATTGATTGTACTTGGCGCTACACACGCACGACGGAGACGACGAAGACGACGACGACGAAGACGACGACGAGTGTCAAGACATTGCCCATCTCGCTCTCGGGGAACACCGGGAAAGCCCGATTCCGATTCTGTCTCGAGCCCCTTGCGAGCAGCTCCGGGTGCGTGAGGCCTCGCAACATGTTAGCTGGGTGCGCGCGCGCGAGCAGCGCTGCTGGTATATCCTGACTAGATAACAGGTCGGCAGGATATGGTGTAACGTCTGATAATGAACGGGAGGCCGGCACCATTCACATCGTTATCCGCCGCCGCGGCTGCAGCTGCCTCGGTCTCGACGCGACCGCATCAGGCATCAGGGCCGCCGCCTCGTTCTGTTCTCTCTGTTCTCTCGCGCTGCCGCAGCGCAGCCGACTTCGATGCAAAACGAGAGGGAATTAGTAGGCTCTGTACGTGCTTCGCACGTGTAAAGCAATGCGTAAACCATAGACGAGGAACGAGCTAAACGATGAGAAGATTTTGAACACGAGCCCGATGAGAACATTTCGAACACTTTGGTACGTCCCTCATCGCGCTTCTGTTAGATGTGGCAATATAATTTAAATTTAATTGCAATGTACAATACACTGCGATGATAATGACAGTCGAGTGCAAAATTGCGCAGAATCGCATTGAGGAATCGAGCGCGCGGAAATCACTCGCGCATCGTGCAAAGCGTTCGTGCGTCCCTGTCGAGTCGCGCTCACGCCCACTCGACGCATCCACGACGCGGACGTGCGAGCGTTCATTGCTATCCATTACCGATATTAGAAGCGCGCGCCGTGTGAGCCTGTCGAATAATTTCAATCAATGTTAATGTCGAAGGGCAAATGCGACGTATTTATTGATGCGCGATTTGGTTATCACGCAGTATCATAAAAAAAAATTTTTTGCCCGGACAGTTTGTCAGAAATCGTAGATCTGGCCGCCGGGCCGAAAACCGCCCAAATCGGGGTCACGAAATTTATTTTTTCAAAATATCGACTTCTAACCTATACCATCGTTCTCAAGTCGCATATTCTACCCCTGAAAACACCGGTTACAACCCTTTTTTAGTTGATTTAAAAAAAAAAAAAAAAAAAATGTGGTCGAACAGTTTGTCAGAAATCGTAGATCTGGAGTCTGAAGATGAGTCTGCCAACAATGCTTTCCGTTACCCATGAACTTTTAAAAATAGGGATACATCGATTGGAAAGTAATTTCCTCGTTATGCCAAAATTTCCGTGAGAGGAGATATCGAGTT
Organism: Itoplectis maculator; assembly: GCA_964034905.1. Taxonomy (NCBI): domain Eukaryota; kingdom Metazoa; phylum Arthropoda; class Insecta; order Hymenoptera; family Ichneumonidae; genus Itoplectis; species Itoplectis maculator. The sequence continues at coordinate 5,768,210 of OZ035863.1, forward strand.
TCCAGGTTCATCTCCGCGCTGTGCGCGGGGTTACCGTCTCGTCTGTCGGACGCACGCGGAGAGCAAAGAGACGTTTGAAAACGCGAGTTCGTGTACTCGCGGAGCTCGGCGAACAATCGGGCGTTCTCGTTCAGTCGCGCGAAGTCCCGGGGCCCGAGTGACTGACTTTTCTCGAGCGCGCGGAAAGACGAGAAACGGGGCGAGGAGGCCGGAGCCGAGCGCGGAGCGAGGTGAACAAAGGAAACACCGGATTCCGTCATTGAAAATTTTCAATCTCAGGAAAAGCTGGAGGAGTCTCTACCAGTCTCTTTCCCTCCCTTTCCCTCTTCTCCATTTCTCTCCCTCTCTTCCTCTTCTCTGTTTCTCCCCCTCGCAGCCTCGTGACCCAAGCACTGTACACACTTTTTCGCCGCGCGTATTGCCGCTCTCCAGCTCGTTCCACTGTTGCCAATCGAAGTCATCGATTCATCGTATGGTAGCAGACAGCAGCAGATAAATGAGAAAAACCCATATGCGAGCCATTCGCTATCGAAGCGAATCGCTCGCAAGTCGCGTCGAGAGCGGCTGAAGCTCCGATTAAACAGTCGAGTGACTAGGAAAAATAAAAACGCAAATAAAAAATAAACCAAAAGATTATAAATAAACGTCAATGCGTTGACGCCCACCCGATTTGCCGCTCGCGTTTCTCGCTGTAGTCGTCATAGTGCGGTTGCTGCATACCCGAGATTCGGATATTCCTGATAATTCTGGAAATTCCAGAGTTCAACTTAGGACCCGAAGATTATTTGCTTTTGATACTGGGACATTCCGGATATTCTACGTGCGTCCGTGCGTGCGTAGCGCGAAGCTGTGCGAAAAAATGAGGCTGAGGGAGACGCGTGAAGAATTTATCAACGAATCGATTAATGACCACGAGCGGACCTCGACTGAATCCGGCCAGCAGCGCTCGTTTCGCTGCCTCGCTCCTTTTCTCACTCGGTCACGGCAATTCCGCCCGTTTCTCTCTCTTCGTCTCGTTTTCTATCTGCGGAATACGAGCCAGCCAGCCAGCCAGCAGGTTTCCGCTAGTGCTCTCTCCACTTCCGGCATCGCCGTCTGTGTTCCTCCAGGTCGGCGTACGGCCACCGGCTTCTCGCGATCTTTGCCTTTAATGTGAACGCGCTGCTGCTGCTGCCACTTGCTCCAGTCGACCTACTTGCTGCGTCGTCTGGGTAACGTAATGGTTACTATGTATTTCACGACACCGAAGAAAAACGTGAACAAAGCTCCGCCCGAGAGAAAAATATATTTTAACGATGGGCAACCATTTTTTGTTTTTCTTCAAGTTCTGTGCTAAAAAGTCAAAGAAATAAATGACTACCTGGCGATCATCAAAAATGAAAAATCACGAGAACCGTCAGATAAAAAAAGATCCTTCAAAAGATTTTCTTTTTTTCTTCAAAGGCTCCAGCGATAGGCACGAAAGTCTTTAAATAGCCTTTTGAAAGAAAAAAAAAAAAAAATACTTCGGAGTACAGCAAACGCCGCAGTCACTGACACAAAAAAAAAAGTTGCTGCCACAAACCAGGCGCCGTTAAAGGGTAAAACGTGACCTACTTGCAGAGGCAAAAAAAAAAAGATGAAATATCTAAATCGGTAGCTGCGAGCTCTGCGACCGGCGGCTCGTAGCATTATTTACATATTTTCGCGTCTCGCCGTGACCGAACTGCCTAACGGGTAAAACGTGTTTTCACCGCACCAGGATCGTGATTCGAAGTTCGCCGCGACTCGAACTTTGACTCGTGAAATTTGTTCCGGAACGTCGGGAGCGACGCGTGCGAGGAAAATTAAATTTGCAGATGATGAAGGATCGATGAGCTTCCAGGCGGAGGGAAACCGAGTGCCGCTCGGCACCGATACCACTTTTTGTTATTCGCCGCCGTTGCACGTCCGTTATCGTCGTGATTTTCTCGTGATGCATCGACATCTCTCGCGTTCGCTGGTTTTTCCCCCATGCGCTTCGCGCTCCACACGTTCGCTTCCGCCGCGCTCGGAGGCTGTGCGACCCCGTCGACGCGTTCCCCGGCCAAAGTCCCGACGGGGGCACTGAAACTATATATACGCGAGGCAACGAGAAAAGGTGCGGACTGTACAGCGCGGCACGGAGACTTCGACAGGTGCCTTATTTTCCCCGGCGGCGCGGTTCGCCGCTTCGGCAGGGCCTAAAAGCCCAAACTTCGTTATCAACTCCCCCGCGGCATCGATTCTTGTGACGTTTTAATGGCACCGCCGCGAGCACTTACCCAGGGGCCGTTCTTTTCCGCCAGGTAATTCACGATGAAGGCCCTTTCACTGGCTGAAAGCGAACAGAGACATTTTTTTTGTCGAGAGAAAAAAAAATCCTATCATAGTCGCTAAGTCCAGACATTATTGCGATCGAAGGTTGTTCCGGCTACTGATCGATAGCGTCAGATAAGAGAATTACGAGGCCGCGTATAATTTACGTCGACCACGTGAATATAAAATGTATATATATTTACATTTTACGATGTGTACCCAATGTACTGTACTTTGATGGTTGCCTCGTTCGTCGCTGAAACCAATGTAGCAAAAAGTACGACAACGTCCCACGTACCTCGAGACCTAATCGTTGCGGATTCGCGAACCCAGTGCAACCGCAACGCTCGATAATGACGCTGTATTTATAGGACGAGTTCAGTCACTGTGTGCGACGAGGTCGAATTAGCGGACGGATCGATGAATGGGAACTCCGCGGAGACGCAATTATATTTCGAACGTAATATAATCGACCCTCGTAAAAAAAAAGTCCTAATTTTCACAAGGTCAGTCTTTACAGCATCTATAACGAACCGATTGAATTTATCGATTTTATTGATTGAATAGAAGATGTTCCTCATTAAAATATTCTGATTATACGGATTCAAATCGTGATACATTTTTTATCTCTTATTCAACTTCCATATTCCAGAAGCGTCAATTGCAAAAAACAAAAATGCGGTTCTGCGTTATTGGGATTAGATAAATTTATTAAAAATGTGCAGTTACACTAAAGTGAAAATATTTATGCTTGGCGAATATTTTGCTATTATGGAATATAACAGTTCGTAATGTCAATCATTATACTCTGCTTGGTATAAATGATGGTTGGGTTGGCACGTGTATTTTTTAAATACCGCACGGTTTTCGTGACTCCCGAGTGTTATACCGTAGGCATTGAGTTGGTACCCGGAGATGCCACCGGCGGTGGGTTGGCCGAGAGTCGTGTGCGTTATACCGGTGGCCTTGGAAGTGATTTCCGCTGCTCCTCGAGGCTGTGTGCATTGTGCGGACCGCGTGGCGCATAAAAGCGAGATGCCGAGATGCAGCAAAGGAATATGAAGAGAGAGTGAGAGAGAGAGAGGAAGGAGAGGAGAAGGGAAACGAGAAGAAGGAAGATTCTCCGGGCCCCTCGGCATTGTCGCAGGCAACGGCGAGAAAATGAGCTCGCGGAAAAGAATCTTCACACCCCCTCACCCTCTTCTTTCATTGTACTCTCCCCCCTCCCGCCCACTTTTTTTTCTCGCTATGTTCACCCATCATCGCGATTCCCTTAATGATCAACTCATCCCTTTGCTAATTGGGTCGTCGCGTCACCGGTGGGTGTAATTTTTTTTCCCCTCCTTAACTATGGATGGATTCGCGACGCTATGACTATGCTTGTCATGACGCTTATTATTATTATTATTATTATTATTATTCGAGTTTGCCTTAGGAATTGGCTTGATTTGTTATAATTAAATGTACAGACAGAAAAATAGATGCAAAAACATAAAATGTATTAGGTAGAGAAAAAATAAAAATAAAAAAAAATTGGGTGTGAACATCTATCTGATCCTCATTACGTCGTTTACATCGTGGATTCACATCGCTACGACTCGCCATCTGCGACGAACCCCCAGAAATTCCGTACCGCCTGCCCGCCGGTCGCAAGGCATATAGAACATATTATGGAACGTTTCGGGCCAAGAACACATGTCGAAGCCCACGGCGAAATCAGGGTCGGCCGAGCTTCGCCCGACAAATCTAATTAAGCCTTGCCGTAAATTCGATCGGCGATGGGCGGAGAGGCTGACCCGGGCTAACCGAAATATCGCGAAACAGCCCGGAGCCATTTGCAGTCCAGTTAAGCCCCGCGAACGGAATATAGATATACAGATCGTAAAAATAACAAATCGCGAAAATAAATTTGCTGAAAGATGTTTCTAAACGAGAATTTTCCTCTCGCGAGGGACACGATAATTTGGGCGCCTACCATTTATTTTTTTTTCGTTCGAGCCTCATCGCGGGCAGGAACGGCAGCAGCAAGCCGAGTGAATTGAATGCTCGCGGTTTCGGTGGACTCGCCGCACGCGGTTGAAATTCGCGGAGAGCGCCGAAACGAAGTGGAGAGCGAGTTGGTTTACCTTGCGTGTCCGTTGCTATTCGTTAACCCGAGCTTTCATATGGCAAGGGATGGGGTTGTGGGAGGGAGGGGGTGGAGGGGGGAGAGAGCTGCAAAGAGCGAGAGGAAAATTCCGAATTTTCCCCGACTCATGTGCTTCCAAGCAGTAATACGTCGGTGAGCTCCAAGCTGACCAAAAGCACGAGAACTGCGCGGAATCGTGTGCAGCAGAATTTTCAAAGGGCGACCAAAAAGCCGGTTTAAATTTTGCTTCACGTTTGTGTTTGCGTCGCGCTCATCTTCAACGTGGCTCCGGGTCCCATCATGATGGTGATGGTTCGACTATGAAGTAAAAATTCGACCACCGTCACGGGAATTAGGGGCAAAAATGCATTTTCTTCTGCTACCGACATCGCAGTCCATCAGGTTCGAACGCAACCTCGACAAGGACGTGTGCCCCCATGACCAGTATAACAATCTACCTACGATCAAAATAGCGGATGTAGCGTCGCATCCGATGAAAACTTTCGCAATTTCGACTCGCGCCACGATGTAACGAGCGCTACGAGCGAACGACGAAACAATTCCCCAACGACAATTACAGAGACGATAACGCGCGACGTTGATATTTGCAGTTGAAGCGCGATCGTTTCTAGGATACGGTACATCGGTCGAGCCGCTTATCAACGGCAACTCGACGATTGCTGCGACTGGCCGGAGGCAAATTTCGTGCGTGTGCTGCGTCGAGTTAAGGACAGTGTAATCGACGTTTTTTTTCCGAAGTGTTAAGTTTTAATCCCAAGTTTTTATTCCAAGGCCGAGAAGTATACGGGTTCCCCACTGTCCGCGGGTGATTCGAGGGTGAAAGCAACGCTGAAACGAGCTACCCTGGTCGAAAATCTGTAGCGTTACATTCAACCCAAGCCAGGCACTGGTCAGGCCCGGGCAGGGATGACACGGCCCTGACCAGCGCTTGGCTAGCGCCGAGTGTAACGCTGTAAATTTTCTACCAGGGTAATCCAGCTGCTCGAGGTACGTACAATGTATAGATAAATAGGATAAGTATCCCGAATTATGTGCAGACACGCTTGGCTGCAGTCTCAGAGCTCGCGCAGCCCAGTTGCGGCACTCGTCGCCTCTCTCTCTCTCTCCTCGATGTTCGGTGCTGCAGGGCCCGAACTCGACGACGGCGACGGGCCGCGCTCTTTACTTTAATAGAAAATTCCGACTGTACACGGGTTGGTACACGTACACGCGGCGCGCACGGCCCGCGCGATCGATAACCAGAGCGAATTCAACGAGAGCGTCAGCGAGCGAGAGACAGTTGCGGCGGCGGCAACGAGGTCACCACCACCGTAACGCAAATGCCCAAATAAATATTTTTAGAAACCCGCGTCGACGCTGGAGATACAATCGATCGTCGAGCCGAACGACGACGACGACGCCACGAGCAAAGTTCTTATCAACGCAACGCGTCGTAAATTTTACTTTTCGTTTTTAATATTTCGTTTTTCATAGTTCAATAGAGAATTTATCGATGTTTTGAAAGCTGATTTATTCCTTCAAAATTTGTTCTTTTTTTCGGGCATCTGTTATCGTTTGTGACATCTTTGGTTTTTCCTTTTTATATAAATTTTGACATGTCGACTCGTTATCGCCAACGCGCTCAAAATATGGGAATTGATGGAACAAAAAAAAGTTTGGGTAAACTTCGAGTCGGCGAGTCGCCTTCGCGTTTAATGGTCACGTGAAGCGCGAAGCCTTCGATTAATCGATCGTAATTGCGAGGGGCGACCCGCACGTCCCTCGCTCACACCGGACGTCGATCTCGGCCTCGCGCGCCGCGCAACTTCCAGGATCGACTTATCGCGTTTGTACGTGAGGCACGCGTCGCGTCCTCAATGGACGACGACGACGACGACGACGACAATATATGCGTACGCAGTATTCGCGTCGCCGCGAGCGCAGCTGCCATTTCGGGCGGGCGTAATTCACCGTTCCCGATTCTACCTGCGCGTTATACCAATTGGCATGCGCGCTGATTCTGTCATCTCACTCAGCCACATCCGGCAATCAACGACGATGGCGATCGACCGTGGAATTATCGTTATTGCGCCTTCCGATTTTTTTTACGGTTAATGGATAAACGCTAATGCTAACAGTGAAATTTGCAAACCTAGAATCTTACTATACTGTGAAAAAATAATTTCTAATAATATCTCAATATAAAAAAAATCGTATAGGTTTAAATTGGCGCATTGGGTTTTAAATTAGGCGAAAATGACTGAAAACCATGATAATCCAAAATGAATTTAACGTGAGTTGGAAATGTGCAGTCGTATATATTTTAGACGATTCGTTTGATCGACTAAAAAATTAAATAATTGTTGAAAAATCGATCTCGCAATTTACTCGTCCCGGGTTCAAAAAACGGGGCGGAGGCCACCAGGAATTAAATTGGAAAGGCGTAGGTGAGTCTCGTCTGAAACGACGCGCAGTGATACCGTGGCGGTAATTGCACGTTTTGCCGCTGCGAACGATGGACGATAAGAGGAATTACTACGTCGGCCCGCGCGCACTTCTCGCTGTCCAGCGTCGTCCCGGCCGGTCGAGCAGTCAACACACCCACGACCGACGTTCCCCAAACGCTTTTGCACTGCGCGAGCGATACACACGTCGCCCGTGCGCCGATGAATGGAAAAGGGGAACAACGCGAAGGCTTCGCGCCGCGAGATTGACGTGTTAATTTATGCTCCCTGAGGTCAACGATTTTTCCTTCTATTCTCGGACTTTATTCAACCCCCGCCTCGATCCTCCTATCGCGTCCATTGTGCGCGGCCGGAACGTAATTTAAAACTATTGTTTTATCGATCGACAACTCGCGCTTCGACTCGCGCTATGACCCCTTAACCCCCTCTGCCCCTCGCTCAGTCGCGGCTCGAGGCAAAGAACGAGGCTTATGTTATTTTTTGATTTTTTTTAATTATTATTTTTTTACGATAAAATGTTATCGTCACTTTGACGGATCCGACGATATGTATATCAACCCTAAATTTCGATGTCCCGAGAACGCGACATTTTTGGCTTTATTTTTCAATATGATTTCACTGATATTTTCAATAAAAAAAATTAAAAATAAAAAATTAATAAAAACGACTCTGCTACACCGAATTTGATTACCATCTTAATTAGTAACTTCCACGGGTCCCGCGGGCTCATCGGGATTTGACGAGCCGCGTTCGAGTGCATTTTGCTCGTTAATGACCTTTCGCGTTTCCGATTAAACGGCCGTTAATGTCCGGCGGCAGTTTCGACGGCATTTTGCGAGCCGGCACCACGATAAATGTCATCGACGATTCGTGTGCGTGGAAAAACGAACCCTCGGCTGACGTCATGGGGGGGGGGGGCTCTCATGCCGGTGGCATCGGCAGCGTGTAAACGCATCGATATAAGCGATGCAGTCGCGGAGCTGCGGCAACAGCCCCGCGAGCCGAAGGGAAGCTCGTCGCGTGACACGCGTCTAGTGTCCGGGCAACGCGCGCGCCTCGAGTGAGTCATATTAAACTCAGGTTGGCGAACCTACCGGTGTGTGACTGGCGCGGCGACAGCAACAGCGAGCGTCGTGCCTCGCGCATTCGTTCGAGGAGACTCGACAGGGGTTGGCGCTCATGTAATACCAATAAGGGTGTCTCGACCGAGCGGTCACGTTTCTCCCGCTTCATTTGTATTGGTCAAACATTGTCATCTTTATTTAATTTTTTTTTCCTTCCACGTCTTTGCAATTATATTTCAATGTACCGTACTGACTTTGGGTAACGCGCGGAGTTTGCACACCAGGAAACTTCGAACAAACATCCGGATTCCGAGTTTCGCAAACGCCGGAATTTTTCATTTCCGCCGAGATTTCCGCTCTCGACGCGTCGAACTTCTCGAATATAAAACCTGTGATGCGATTTCCGGCCGGAGTCAGACACCGCGCGTTCAGGGACATGTAAAATCCAATCGGTCACATGACCTTGGCAATGCCAAGTCACCAATTGGAACCAGTGCTCGCGATGGCTCGGGTCGTGTGTAACTCAAAAAATGTGCAACGTGGATGCAAAACTTAATAAACGCGACTGATGATCAGTATATATCAAGTCCCCGGACTCTTCGCTCGTCTCGGCAGGAGAAACGAGCCGGAAAGTTTGAGTCTCTCAGTGCGTACTCGCTATATATCCCCACCAATCTATTCGGCGCACTCGACAAGTTCACGAGCACTGGAGACGAGAGAGACAGAGACAGACAGCCTGATCTCTCAATCTCGCGTTATTCTCGTTTTCTGGGTTGTTCTCTCTCTCTCTCTCTCTTTGACTATCGTTATCTCTCCTTCTCCCTCTCTCTCACTCACATACACACACGATATCCTTTCCATTTTAGCCGAGCGCTGCGCCCGAGCTCTCGGTCCGCCCCGACCGGTCCCAACGACTCGGGCGAACTCCACTCCAAAGTGCGGTAATTCTCGAGGAAATTTACCTCGGCGGCCGCCGCTCAACGCGAATCCTTATCCATTCTGCGTGCACATAACTCGCAGCCAGTTTCACCAGACGACGGAGTTTCACCGGGCACCTCAGTTTCGCCCGGTGAATGGAGTCCCCGCTTCGAACGGGGGAGGGGGTCGGATTGAGGGGGCGGGGGCGCCGGGATTATCGGTTAGTCGATTTACTTTTCAATTCCCTTCTTCCACATTAACTCGGACTTTTTCTTCCGCCTTCCATCTCTCCTCATTATTTTCCCCGGGGCTTGTCCTATCTTATTCCGAGTCATCCATCCTGCTGCCGCAGCGACGAGGCCCTGAATCCGTCCAATTAGACGCTTAATTGGATGAAAATAAACAGAGCGAATGAAAGGATGAGATATGCAGCGTGTAAAAAAAGATCGATTATCGGTGCGAAGTGAGAGAAGTGAATACGCAAACTCACCGTTAAATCGCGCGGCGCTGGGTGTCGATTCCGTTAGGTGAAATTGAAACTGAAGATGCTTGATTCAGAAATTGTATGGAAATGTAAATACAGTCATTAGTCGAGTTCTGATGATGATAATGGTAATTGGAGTTGGCGTTCTCCGGGTACAACGAAATGCATATTGTAATGTGGAGGCCATTATGCTATACTTGCATTTGCAGGATTGTGTTTACCTTACGGGTTCACGCAGACAACTGGAAGCCAGAGAATTGCATAAACAATGAATTACGATGCTTTTCGCAAATGCCCGGACTATCAAAACTCGAAACCAAGTATTCGCGATACATGTAGAACTGTAAATATTCTGTGACTCGATATTGCATTATGTCTGGCAGCTCTGGTACCTTTCGCTCCGGGCGCACGAGAAAAACTGGCTCCGATTGCGGCAGGTCGCCCCCCGGAAACATGACTCATACCCAGATTATGTTCGCCGACAATGGCGCTCGTTTGGTTTCATACAAAAATGAAACACCGGCTTGTCCGGTAATAAAGCAAAGTCCGCGTTTTACATTGCGTTATCCCGAATCGCATTCGTATAAAAAAAAAATTCGTGACCTCGATTTAGCCTTTTAACGCTTTATAAGAGAAGTTTTTCGCAGAAGTTCATTATTTCAATTAGCCTAGCTCAGATAAATTTACGATTGTCAAAAATCTCACCGCAAGTATCTACCGATGAATAATTTGTAGGCAAAATTCGAAAAGGACACGCCGAATTGTATCGCCGAGAATCCGAAGCGGCAGCAGCGATGAAGCTCGAGGTACGAATGTTCCGGTAATCCAATCGGGTATCATTGCGTTATCTCTGCACAGGCAAACCCATCGCGTCCCAACGGACAAACCGCGGAAGGGTGGGGGAGGGACAAGGGGTGAGGTGGAAATGGGTTGATGTTGCGTTTTCCGAGGTTTCAGGTATCAATCCGTGAATTGATTCATCGCTCGTCGGCGCGTCAATCGACGTTACCAACGTTAAACCAAAGTGCAGCGTTTGGTTGCCGCGCACTCGAGGCCATCGAAACTCTCGTCGCGATGCAGCGGCAAAGATCTTCGCCACTCGAGTTCAGAGAGCTTCTCGCTCATTTTTTTTTTTCGCACTTTCGTTGTCCAGATGCCTAACAGTGTACAGCGTGGACACAAAGTGAGATATGCAACGCGTTCCGGTTCCGCGGCAATTGCAGTAGTCAATTCCGACTTGAGAATTACAGTCGTCTCCTCGTCCTTTTCGTCCTCCGCCGCACGCATCGAGTCTCTCGTGTTTCTCGAGTCTCTTGTGCCGGCAAAGCGATCAATCTCAGCAAGAACAAAGGAAAATCGCGCGCAAAGAGGAAACCGGAGTCGATGTCGGGGAAATCGAATTTTCGCGGGAGGGAAAAAAGGGCGCCAACGCAACTGCGGCAAATTGAGTAAAATTAAGCGTCGTCGTCCTCGAGAGGCGAAGGCACCCGAGGCGCCGCCGAAGCGGAAGTGAAACGCGAGCGAGAACGAGAGTCGAGGTGGGGAAGAGGAGGGAAAACGAGAAGCGGAGAGACGGATGGAAAATAAAGGAAAGGAAGAGCGAGGAGCCGGCTCGTTCGGCAGCGAGAACGCCGGGCGAGACACGACGCAAAATGAAAGGAGAGAACCCGGCACAAAAGGAGAATGTCCGCTAACGCGAAGAAGAACACACGAACGCACACAACCTGCGATCTCCACGCGCGGCACTTTTCTCTCTCGTCTCTTGTCTCTTCGCTTCTTCGCCCCCCCCCCCACTCGAAGCTTCTTTCTCTCAACGTGACTCGCCCGGACATTCGCCTATGTGTACATATACAGTGAGATACACACAAAACGCACACACACGCGTCGAGCATGCAGAAAGATAAAAATCTATTTTAAAAGCGAGTTGTTTGTGTCGCTTAGCGTTTGTATATAGCAGCGTCCCGCGTGTATCGCGAGAGCGGCTGCTCCGCGAATTTTTCGCAGTCACAGCAGCAGCAGCAGAAGGCAGCGAGGGATGAACGAGAGACGAAGCCGAGAGTTTCCGAAAGCGAGAAAACTTTTTCTGAGCTGAGGGAGTTCGTTGGGGATCGTTGACTCCGTCCCGGAATAACGGGAAACGATCGATTAACGGATCCGCCGGATAATTTTTTTTTACACGCCGCGAGAGTGAATCCGATTGAGGAGAAATGGGGAAGGAAATAGATATGCCAATAATTCGTGTGACCTTGAGTCAGCTGTTTGTCGCTAATTGCAGCAGTGAAGTATTGAGAGATTCATCTGCTTTTTTGTTATAATTTTTTTTTTTTTTTTTTTTCAGGTGAGCCTTATCACATCGACAAATTGGAGTCGGTGAATCAGACGTGACCTTCGCCTTGGCCGAGCTGCTAGACGGCCGCGAGCGCGAGAGCCTCGCGAATCCAATTAACTCGTCTCACGGGAGCGCGCACTAAGGGCTTAATTTTCTCAGGAAAAATCGACCGAGGGGAAGCAAAAACTCGTTCGAAATCATAACGAGACATAGCTTTTATTTTTTTTTCTCATTCCAGTCATGATAAGAGCAGATATCCAAATCGTGGTTCCGGTTTAACAGATTTCAGTCAAAGTATTTCAGCCAAATTCGAAAACACACAATAAAATTAACGTAATTCATTTTCAGTATTTATGTTATTTTCAAAACTGGAGCTTTCGGCTCGCGACTTTCAACTGGACAGCGCCGAGTTTTTGTTTTAACGTAGTGTCCATGTCGATTCGATGATTCGTCGATTTCGACAGTTGCGAACCGCGCGCATGACAAACGTCACGTGGTACGCGCGATAATCCCCGACGATTCCGGCGCGACGCAATAGAATTTCCATCCAGGGTCCGAGCGGCGGCGGCGGACGAATGGCACGGAATTTCGCGCTGGTCATTTAATTACGAATGTAAATCGTTCACTCGCGAGCGTCCGCGCAACCCGGTCGCACGCAATATTGCGGGGTAATTGGACGGACGCGGCGCGCTGCGTCGTCCGCGTGTACGAGTCGACACCTGCAGCTGCTCGCGACACATTCGCGAAAGTTTTGGAGGTAATCTGCGATTAGAGAGAAGCTACTCGATCATGACGTCATATTCCGTACATTATTATTATTCGATTTTGCTGGCCGAATGTCGCTAAATTCGCCAACTCCGTCAATTATTAATCGTGTGACCTATATTGCCACGAATATTCTTCATGATGATGATGATGATGAGGACGATGATCATAATAATAGCAACAACAGCAACTCAAATAAATCGCCTTGTCACAAGTGAATTAATATGATATTAATTCATTTTTGGTCTCTCACACAAAAATCCACTGTCAGCCCGAAACTTCGGTTTTTCGCACCGGCGACGAGCACGAAAAAAAAAAGAAAAAACGCGCGCACACGCGCTTTATTGACCTTGCGCATAATCCGCGCGCGATTTGGCGGTGGCTCATCGAACGAGGGGAGGGAGCGGCGTCGTTTTGCCGCTCGTCATCGCGGGCAAGAGCGACGGGTATAACAAGGCGGACGATGTAGCGAGGGGAGTCGAGTGAGTCGAAGAAGCAGAGAAGGAGAAGGACGAGGAGGGGAGGGAAGAAGCAGCAGAAGTGGAAAGACGAGGCGATAGCGAACGAAGGAGGAGAGGCGGAAAGATGAGATACGCGAGGCTCGTTGGGCTCTCAGCCGCGGGAGTGACACGCACACACAAACACACAAAACACACACACACACACAGACACAAGGGAACGAGCCGCGACGACGACGATCGTACGAACTGCAGTAGCGAACGCGAGTCAGACTCGGACTTTTCCTTTCTTCGTTATATTTTCGTGCTCGATGGACGCGCGGAGGAGCCGCAGCGACGGTGGCAGAGCGGCAACGGCGGCTCGGGGAGGGACGACGGCAGGGAGACCGCGGCGCGTTCCGACCGACAACCGATGACTCATACGCGGCGATGAATTACAAGCGCGTCGCGCGACGAGAGCACAGTTTGTACACCAAGGGCGTAAAGAATTCGCTGATACTTCGTGGAACCGCGAGGAATATAAACGCGCGCTGTGAGCGCGAGTGTTCGGAGGATTCGGCTTGTCGACGAGCGAGAGAGACAGAGCGACGGAGAGAAAGAGAGAGAGAGAGAAGGAAAAAAGCTGGGCAACGAGTTTCGCCGGCTCGCTAGATGCCACGGTTAGAAGGGCGAGGTGAGGGGAACGGGGAGGAAGAGGCAGGGGGGGAGGGAGGGAACAGGCGGTTGGCAATCGCGTGCCAGTTGATCGCGAGGCGAAGAAACGCCGCCCGCTGCCCCCCCCCCCCCCTCCAGCTGCCCACCCAGCGCTCGCTACGCCGATTGACCGAGAGCGCGTGTTACACTATCCGACGGAATTCGATGCGTGCAATTGACACTAGGCGGGTTCGCCCGCTCGCTCGCTCGCCCATCGCCCGGCAATTCCCCGCGGACAATTGGCACGAATTAACCGAGCATCAGCGGGCGGACGACTCTCTCTCGTCGCCGGTCGTCGGGGGCCACTCCGCACTCGCCGCGCGGAGCTGAAGCGGCGCGATAACGCGGACGTGCGATATAGGTAAAAAAAAAAAAGAGGAATTTATACATATATATATATATATACACACGTATCTCGATGAGAAAGAGGAAAAAAGGAAGCGCGCACAGAGCGTCTATCGCTTAGCCAAGCGGTGGAAAAGTTTTGCAGGTTAAACAACGGAAACGCGATACCCGTCGTTTCTTTTTTTACCGCAATTTCTCGGTAGCTCATCGAGGGGACATTTTTCCGGGAATACGAAAGTGTATCGCGCCTCGCTTCTTCCCCTCTCGTCGCGGAGTGAGTATCGTGGGCTTTGTGACAAGAGTCTTTTTTTTTTTTCTTTCGAAAATCGCCATCTTGAGTCGCGAGCGAGCGAGAGAGAGAGAAACGTTTCGTTTTATCTGCGTTCTCGGGCGGCGGACGCGGGGAAAGGGGGGAGGGTGGGGGACGAGGGCCGATTTCCGGAGCAGGACGTTCGGTAAGACAGCAGCGGCGGCGACGGCAGCAGCCGCGCCACGCGGCGATGCCCCCACAGGGCGCCCGCCTAAAACGACGCTTTTTTACTCGGTTTTTCTGTGCCACACAGTCGTCTATCTCTTTCTCTCTCTCTCCCTCATTCTCCCTCATTCTCGTTCCGTCTCTCTCGCTCTCGCTCGAGGGACTCCGCACCGGATGACTCGTGGTTCGAGAGCTCAACAGGACGTACGAAAGATCATAGTACGTAAGCGTACGCATCGCCGGTACAAAGATAAAACGCCAGCAGGAACACGAATATCCTGTATTACGTACGCGAGTTTGATATGAAATTACAAAAAAAAAACGACCCTTACCTTCTGCCTATACCGCTGGGTCTTGACACGGAGAGTTCACGCCGATTCGTTATTCCTTTTCTTTTCCTTTCCTTTCTTCTCCGTCCTCTTTATTCCCGTCTTCGCCGCCGCACCAAGAAGATTCTACTCAATCTCTCGCCTCTGTCGCTTTCACTCGTTATATATATCTCTCTCTCTCTCCGCGTATCGCGTCTCTCGCCCCGTTGCCCCGGCGATTATTATACCGCTGCCGTCTCTCTCCGTCTCTTCTCACTCACGGATCTCCGTATGTACAAATTCAACCACAAACGAAAATGTTCGCCTGCAAGCACAAACGTTCCGCGTTAGCTGCTAGAACCGCTGCTTCCTGACCTCGCGTCCGGCTCGTCACTGCACCGCCATGAGTTCATCGATGGGAGCAAAAATTGTATTACGGGTATAGTGCAACACACTGTCGGGCGAGCGCGCGCGCCGCCTGTTTTTCTCTCGTAGCCGTATAACCGGAGAACCCGCACGTTATATTAATTCTGCCGCTGCTGCAACTGTCTCGGTGCACGAGAGTCCGAGTGAGAGAGAGAGAGAGAGAGAGAGAGAGAGAGGGAGAGCGAGACAGAGCGAGAGGGAGAGAGAAGCGCGTGACGATCGAGAGGATACGAGTGCGTGTGTCACGGGCTTCCGTGCAACTGCTGTACTACCGCCGCCGTGTGTGTAAATCTATCGTATCGCCACTGAATACGCGGACGCCGTGCGCGCTCCTCCCGGGACTCCTTCTCGTTCGCCGTCCGTCGTTTTGTCCGTCGCCTTGCGCCTCGGTCCCCGTGCAGAGAGCCCCGTATATACTACTACCGACGCCTCGGCGCTGCTCCTCTCGTTTTGCTTTGCTGTCTCTCACCCCTCGTTTCCTCTCGTCGCGTTCGACAGCCTCGATCGCCGATCTCCACGACCGTTTTAACGCCGATTATCGCGCGTCCGTTGCAGCGCGTACCGCAAACGTCTCTGTCGGCCTTCGCGAGATACAACCGAATTTTCCTACGAGTCGCACACCGCTCTGTCTCTTCGCTCTCGACGTTCCAGCCCCCGTACGCAAAACGACACCGCGACAGTGCACAATTCTACCGTTATCTGGGGCGATGCCTCTCCGCTCACTGGTTTGCCCACTTCGCTGCTTCGACGACGATCGTCGGCGGCGGCGGCGGCGGTCGACGAGGATGCTAACTCGACGCCGGGCGTCGCCCCCCACAACGCTCCTCCTGTCGGCGCGGTCGAGGCTCTAACGAGGGAGCGCGGGAATTTTGAATGTTTCGATTCGTGCGACGACGATTGGAGCCTTTTTGGAGAACGAATTTTTGGATATTTCGTCGGGATGCTGTTGTAAAACCGGAATTTTTTTTTCGAATACATAAACAGAGAAGACTGAGTTACCGTTGATGAACGATATTTAATTTCTTTGACGAAGGGCAAAGATCGCGACGAGCGCCAAACCGCATTCTCATGACGAGGAGCGTTTAACTCGACCCAACCACTCGTGTTTCGCTTTGATATTTTAACCGGAATAGTCGATCCGCGATAGGCAGGCAAGATTGGACGAATACGCAAGTAAAGCTCCCTAGGTGCCAGCCAATTGTGTGCGCAAACCAGTTCGGCCTTCGCTAGTTCCTTTCACTTTTTCCAGTCCGATCGGAATCTCGGCGGTGAGAAATCCGTCTCTGCTATACCGACGGTCGGCAACAACGGAAATCTACCAGCTCAGCTCCAAGACGCGAAATCGGGGCCAGCCATCGAGTAGACAATTCTACGTGGTTCGCGCACGAATCTCGGCGGCGACGTGGGCCGATAACTCACGATTCTGTTATGCAAAGCAGCCTGTCTTCGTTTTCCTCGCAGTCGTTGCCGAACGACGCAGCGCGTTGTATTTGTTGGCGCTATTCATCAGCGAGCTTACAATGTTACAGTCCGAAATATTTGCGCGTCATTGTCGCCGAGGAATGTGTTGAATGAAGTTTGCCAATCGATGAAGCAGCAGCAGCGACGAGTGATGAAACGACTCTCGAGATGAAAAAAAAATAGACGAGCCATGAGCGGAGAATTCAACGTGTCTGACTCGCAAGACCTTTGACACTGCACGCGAGCCGCAATATTATTATTCAAATGGCAGCGGCAACGAAAATGCGCGGACGAAAATCGTCGGGATTGCGCGTTGCCAGTCAGGCGGAGATCCTTCGGGCTCACCAGAAGGATGAGGAGTTCGTGAAACAACTGCAGGAGCGACTCGCCGACCTGTTGCACCGGTTCGGCGGCTATCGATCGCTCCTGCGCTCGGTACAATCCGACGTTCCGATCAAACTCATCTATTTCATCGTCACGACCGGTCTGGGTAATCAGACTCTCGGCGAGGAGTACACGGGAATAGTTCAAGCTGATTTGCGGGCGCGGAAAGTGCCGTCCCTGGTCGTACGTAAATCCCGCATGAAAATGTCTCGATAAACGTCGATTCACCTTTAACGCAATTTTATTTTCCAACAGGCGAGAGTTCTGGGCGCTCTTCTGGATTTTTTCGGCGAGCAGGGCGTGATAAAGGTTCTTGAAAGGCTGCAGGCATCTACAAACAGTCCCAACAGCCAATTGAGGCCCGAAGCCAAAACATTCCTCAACAATCTTATTCCTAGATTAAAAATTGCCATACCTTTGCTCATACTCGCTCACAGAGGGCTTTTTTATACCTTTGGAAGATACTACAGTTTAGGGAAAAGAATAGCTGGTGTGGATTATGCTAAGGTATTTTTCTGTTATGCAAATGAGATGTTTTGTCAAACTGGATTGTTGACTCTTTTTTTTTTCAAGGTAAACGGAAGAAGACCGCCCGACGGTGTGAGTTGGGGCCTGAGGCTACTGGGAATAGCGACGTTGGCGCAGTGTGCGCTCCGATACTGGCGATCTCGCGGGGCCGTCGAGCCGTCCTCGGCGGATACCGCGGAATTGCCTGATAACGTCGCCGATAACAAGTGCCAATTGTGCCTCGAGGCAACGCCGACAACCGCAACGCCCTGCGGTCACCTCTTCTGCTGGAAATGTCTCGCCGATTGGCTGCGCACACGGCCGCAGTGCCCGCTGTGCCGGGAGCGCGTCGCGCCGTCGAGAATCGTCTATCTAATGAATTTGTAATGCCCGACAATTGTTTTGCAATAAATTATAATTGTTTCTGTTAACCATTTCATAGCGAAAGAACAACGATTCTCCGGGTAATAATCATCCCGCGTCGCCGGTGTCGCATTTTTTTTTTTTTTTTTACTATATTTGTTCTCTACCTACTCTCGAAGTATCGTGTAACACAGGCATTCGTGGCGAAAAACAATTCGAAACGGTATATCTCACGATTATATACAAAAATATCAAGTTTATTACGTCGCGCGCGGACGTTCGACATGTTCGGCGACGGTGGGCGTTGGCGACGAGCGCACTAACCGATCGCGCTGAACCCACAATTCGCCCTATCTCTTCCTCACTTTTAAACAATAATGTACATTCGCTTGGCTCTAGCTCGCTAACTCGCGGTGGTACGGGCTCTTATAAAACTCTCAGTTGAATTCGACGAATCAATAACGACAACGAATTTCTCACGATCGCGATATTGTCATCCTATGGTCACAAGGACGTTCGCTGAACCGAGAGTATACCGACTTTCTCGGCGAAGTTACCAAGCAACTGGCCGAAACCGCCGGATTCCGAGTTTTCCTTCATTCGAAATCCAACCGTGTTGTAAGCGTTGTAGAACAATCTTCGCAAGCACTGCAACTTCTCCTTTCGAGATCTGCAATTCGAGACAGAGCTTGATTATATTATCTCGATAACAGATATGAGAAAATAAACAAACACTACTGAAATAAATACAATGAGTACAATAATCTCCGGTAGAGAATTACGCTGTTGATAGCTTACTGTGCGAATGAGGAGTCCGGTTCGTCCTCGATAATAGTTGTGCTCGATTCCTGCGAAGTTTGGCCGCTGCAGGAGCCGCAGTAAGGTTTACACGCCAAACCGGACGCGGACAGGAGCTCGGGTAGCGTGGCGTTGGCAGTCGTCGAACCGCGAAGGCTGCCGGTTCCCGATATCATTTGCCAGGAACCGCCGGAAGACGAAGACTCGTTTCGTTGCCGCAGGCGCCCGGGCACGGGCACCGCCACGGGCGACGTACGATTGGCCGGCAGGGGCGAACGGGAGCCGTGACCTGCGCCAGCATCTTTATTTGCAGATGTGTAAAACGTCCATGGCACTACGTTCCTGTTGCAGGCGACAAACGACGGGCTTCGGATAAGACAATGGTCCATCGAGTGACGTTCGAGAGGCGACATACGGTTAAGTCTTCTTGAAAGTGCAATTAAAAAGAATCAAATTTACCCGTTACTGTGACAATCGTCCGGTCCGTCAGTGGAAGAACAGGGAAAAACTGCCGGCGGATTATTGTCCTGACTGTCTCGACTATTTTGACTGATCGAGCTGCACCAGCTATTGAGACTCATGTTCGAGCTCACCGAGCTCAGCGTCACGACGGACTCGTTGTCGAACATCACGTTGTCGAGATGCGAGTCGCTGTCGTTTCGGAGGACCGAGTGTCGCGCTCGACTGTGACGCGGATGCACGCTGAACTCCTCGTCGTGTATGTGCTTGAGAAAGTAGAAGCAGAAGAAAAATATCTCCTCGCCTTTGCTGAGACGATCCTCAAGATCGTGACCGAACAGCATCCAGTCGTAGGCAATCGTGAAATAGAGAATTTGATATGCGTTCAGAGACGTGTGAATCGCCCCGTCCGCCCACAAACTTATCCTGAGCAAGGACACGAATAGAGGCGTTCTGTCCCACCCTGAAAATAATTCAATACGTATTACTTTTCTCTATTCAGGATTATAATATCATTATCAATATAAGGGAAGAAAACATTATTTATTTATTTGTAAAGTAACATTCTTGTGTACCTACCCGATATACAATGAATCAACATTCCGCTACTGCTGTCCGTAAGATACCTCAATATGAGCTTCATGTAATTTTGCGTGAGTTTGACTAGGTCCCACACCTGATACTGTTCCCAATTTATTCGCAATTGCGTCGAGATTGGATCCTCCGGTACGCCGATCTCAGCGTCCACGTGTCCCTGGGACCAGTCAAACACGAGGCCCTTCGCTGAGTAATCTTTTTCTCGAAATTCTTTGAAAAACTCACAACCCGGATACGGCAGTGATATTATCGTGAAGTCCGAGTACCTCTTCTCTTTGTCGACCTTCTCCGACGACGTCACGCTGGATACCGAACAAAAAGCGGGCTCTGTTTTAAGGGCCTCTAGAAGCGGATATGCAAGGGGATCAATTGAACTGTTTTTTTTTTCTTTTTTTTTTCGATTGTTAAACAAACTTTCAAAGGTGTTTTCCTTTTATGATCGGATTGCAAGGTAGAGGCCCACTGATTTTTACATTTAATTGATACCCTAAGGGGTTATTGTGTAGATACATTGCCACAGAACTCACTTCATTCCGAACTTGACCTTTTTCTTCTCAACCATGAAATCAATGATGTTACCGACGTTGAGAGTCTTCAGGAGTTTTATATCCTGATTTCGGACTTTGTCGAACAACTGCCAGTCGCTGAGGCTCCCCGAGTCGCCGCCTCTGGCCTCGTCGACCTGCTCTCTCACCGTGGCTCCGGTGTCGTTGCCCGCGAATAAATAATCTAAACCCGATCTCCCGTAAATCTCAGGTCCGCCGGAGAGCGTGGCGCTACGACAAATGTGTCTGCCTTTGTACAGTATAACCGGCAGTGGAAATCTCGAGCGACATCTCGCGAATCTCGCGCTCTTTATCAATTCCTTGAGCTTGTTCGGTTCGTACATGCTTTCGTAAATAGTCTCAGTGGTTCGTGGCAGTGGCGGCGGTGTGTCGCACATGTGTGGATTCTTGTGCTTCTCGTACTCTAGAATAATGAGATGACTTGGGTAGTGGGCGCTGAGGTCACCCCCATTGTTGTTTATCACCGAATGAGTATAATCCAGATCTGCGAGCAACACGCACTGCTGCATAATCGCTTGGCTCTGCAAAATAAAGTCATCCATTAGAATTCCTTATTTCCTGCATTGCGATGTTCGGCAACACAAGTTGTGCCAGAAAGGCGAGTAATATCGTCAAATGAAAAATACAATTACTGTGCTATCGGAATCCTTGGCTCGGTAGGTATTCTTTGAGAAGTAAACGAGCAAATTGTGCAGATCCTGTATTGTGATGTCAGTCATGTTGAGAGTCTTCTCTTCCGTGTTCGAAACAGAGGCTCCACGCACGGAAGCTAACTTTCTCGACACACCCCGACGATCGGAGGTGTTGGAGTATTGGCTAAAGTTTTCTTTTTACTACGCGATACAGACACAAATGTTCTCTGATCTCTCGGATCGTGCGTAATGGTACTGACACTGATTTTGGTGTACGCCGCATAACATCACTCTTGCGTCAAAGGCATTATTATTATTATTATTATTTCTCTTTTTTAAATATTTTATGTTACAAAACACAGAAAATTCATTTTATAAGCCATAAAACTCGTGCAGCGTCACACAAGACGCGATTTTTCGTAATTTCGTTAAATTCAATTTTCTCAGTTTACGCGACTCGTTCGTGATTTCACCGCGTTTTCACGTATTATCGCTGGCGCGTACCACTTCATGTTGGATATCTCTTATAATCCCGCAATCCATTGACACCCTGGGTCAGAGAGAGAGAATGCGTTAAAAATACCGAGTGAAAGCAAAGGTGTCTGGCATAATTGGTCTACGAAAGTGCAACGTAAAACGAAAGCGACTGTGCGACCAGCAGCGACGAGCAACATATAACGCGATATAACAACGCAGTCATGTTCCAAGCGAGGATTGTACATTGACTCTGAAACGTTCTAAAATTATAACAACAACAACGGTCGCCGTTCGTCCACATGCGAAAACGGGTGTTTTTCCACTTTGTCATAAACGTCGCTTTCGTAACAGCAATATGCTTTTGGAGTTATGTACGGCTCGGTGGTCGACAGCATTTGTCGCGTGGAACTCGCGTGGGAAACACTCGACTCTCTGTCCCTGTCTCTCTCGCTCCCTCCTCGTGTGCAGTTATAGAAAGTCACGCGCGCGCGTGTGTGACAGTGACGAACATAACCTCAACGCGAATGATCGCCGCGTGTAGCATGGAGCCAGATGCGAATTCGCGACCTCCGGTATTCGGAAGTTATCACCGAGAAGGTAATAATCTTTCGCGTGGCGAATTCTCGAACGTCTTCGGAGGAAGGAAATCGAGCGTCTCGGCTTTCGGACGCAGCGCGCGATCGAGTCATCGCTCGCGCGAGGTCATCGGGACGAAAAGGGACCGCGAGGGCCGAGCGTGAAAATGCGAACCTGCCCGAAGCGACCCGTCATTCCTCTCGTTCGCGATTTCGCGTCCTCTCACCCCGGAGGTACCCGGGACCCCGTTTCGTTTTTTTTTTCTCTCGCGACTCTTTTCTCCTCCCGTCCACGCAGATGACAGCGGTCTGTCTCCCAGCAAGTCGTGCTACGAGCGAATTCGCAGTCCGAGCGCCCGCGGTGTTCTAATCCGGAAGTAACCGCGGCTATCTCGGTGCGGCGCACGCACTGGCTTTTTCGCGATAGGCGGTGGGGGTGGGTGTTGTCTCGAGAATAATGTTGCGCATAGTGCAGAATCGATCATCGGCAGTCGATGTATCGATGTACTTTGTATCGAGATGCATGTAATAAAATAAAAAAGTCCGTTGTGTGGCAAAGCGTCGCGTCTGTCGTAATAAGCGATACACTCGTGTTCAACAATATTATTGTCTGTAGCCGTCTTCGGCTCTTCCAAGGTTAAAAAATAGCATAAAAAATGTTCACACAACAGTAAATGCAACGCATATTCTTATTTCGCTACATCTCTTTCCGTGGCGGATCGAGAGGCGCGTGACCTTTCCGACCTCTGTCGGTTATCCGCAGCAGGTTTGTTATCCTACTGCGGTAAATACGTAGAACCCTCGTCTATCGCGCGCGCGATCGACTATTCTCGCCGTGGGCACGGAAGAAAGTTTCCCATGTTTCCCCCGCGTAAACTAACAAAGCCCGTGTCCCTTCGCTCGAAGTTCCGAGAACTCGACGTACGATCAGACGCGTGAGCTTCGTCTTCCACGCACAGCAGTGAGAGGTCGACGTACGGTCAGCCATCGGAGATGCTCTGCTACAGTGTTCCAAATGAAATTTACTGCCTCGTTACTGCGACAGGAAAAGTTCGGTTATCAATAATCTTTGAAAATCTTCTCAAGTTATTCCGCACTTATATCCTGTTATAGTACATCAAACTTCCGTTTAACTCGATCACAACGATCGTGGTAAAAATAATTATTTAAATTAAATAAAAATAATAATCGAGGTAAAAATAATAATTGCTACGAACCAATTCCAATAGATTCACAGACATAATTTTTTTTCAACGCTGTCATGTTTCAATGCCCGCGACTAAAATCTGATTCTCGACGACGATCTCGTCCGCCTTCGAAATTTTCTTTCGTCGGTTTTCTTGACGTCGTCGCTCCAGCGACGCGCGTCGTGCGCGACGCGCAGTACGTGCACAGTGCATCAGCGTCGCGCGCGGCGGTATTGGGACGTTCTTGCGTCGCACACGAGGAAGCAACCGCCTCTCGATGAAGCTCCCGTCACGTAGCGCCGTATGCTCGTGGTCGCCATTAACCATGCGGCGCGTATAGTTTGCGGTGGCGCGCGGCGGCAGCAACGACGCGAAACACCGAAGAACCGTTGGCTCGGGCTAATACGTACACGAGGGGGAAAAGCTCGGCACGCTCGGGCTGATAGCGAGCTGATTACAAA
This sequence comes from Itoplectis maculator, assembly GCA_964034905.1. Classification (NCBI taxonomy): domain Eukaryota; kingdom Metazoa; phylum Arthropoda; class Insecta; order Hymenoptera; family Ichneumonidae; genus Itoplectis; species Itoplectis maculator. Next base: position 5,791,851 of record OZ035863.1, read on the forward strand.
AACAACTCCGGAGCAGCGTTCTTGCGGGTCCGAATACGTCGAGGATTTAACGGGTGGGATTTGCCGTTGTAAACTCGCGAGACTTCTCACTCTCTTGTTTTCTCCCGGCCTGTCTTTCTCCCTATCTCTGTCTCTCTCACTCTAGCCTCTGTCTGCTTCATCTCTCTCTCTCTCTCTCTGTTTTTCTCTGACACTCTCGGGCTACGTTCTCCGGATATTGCTGCAGCCTCCGGATTAGAATTATAATTAGGCAGCTGCGCGCTACACTCTATTACGTTCCCACGTTATCTGTATGTACCGCTTATTGCAGAGCGTGTGTGTTGTCTGTGTGCGCGCCGGAATACAACGCAGGTAAATAATAGTAGCAGCCGGGGTCACGGACATTAACGCTTCGGCCGTCAATACCGTAACATACCCAAATACACAGCATTGGAAAAAATGTGATTCGATGAATTCGTTTGCGGTTTGCAAAAAAAAAACAAGGGCTGTCAATCAATCTTTCCTTCCTATTTATAATTGAATCTGTTATAAAAAATCGCATTTGTGAATTCCGTATCAACGAATAAAAAAAAAAATTTATTTGAGCGGCGAGCCGACTGCGTTACGCTAAAAATTCTTATTCCAGCTGCGTTGCCGTATAGCTTCGTCGGCTGTCGCCGTCAGTATCGCCGTGGGTACTGCACAACGGCGATGCAGTCGGAGAATTTTCTCGGACTTAATTAATTACAGCGAGGAAACGCGCCTTTGTTCATTGCGCCTCGCGAGTTCATTTATTTACCGCGGGGGTAATTTTCAAAATAAGATCGAGCATCCGCGCGTCTCCCCGGGTTATGTACCGCGCGCATTACTCACGACTCCCCTCCTCCCCCCCCCCACCTCTTGGTGTACATAATAGCGGAGAGCAGAGAGCGCGCGGAGCAGAGCAGAGATAGTGTTACCGACGGCAGCGCGCGCGCTGCAATTAACCGACAACACTCGCGGCGCGTCGCGTTTTCGTGTGCGACGTTGAGCTTTCTGGTTTTCGCTCGAGCGCGACGTTAACGTTGTGTATCGCGAGGAGACCGCACACGCGGGTCTTCCGCACGTAGCGTCGGAGCGTCGACGCGGCTTCGCGCAGTTGTGTACCTGTAGATACACGTCCATTATACACTAATGCGCCACGAAGATCCCCCGGCATATGCGCTGTATACATGTATACGTACGAGCGTATGGCAGCAAACGCAAACACAGCCTATCGCAGTCTGAAGTTTCGGCGTAACACCGCGTCTCCCACGTGTAGTTACGGCGAAATCTCCGGCATTCGGAGATACCGCGGAGTTCGTCAAAGATTCGAGATAGAACACGAGGCGGTAATTTTCGGAAATTCTCGACGCAGTACCAGGTTCTCACTCGCAAGGGCCTCGGTACCCCGCCCTATTCGTGTGAGAATTAGATCCACGCGGAAAAGTGATCCGCGTCTATTTTTTTTTTAATAAATCAAAAAAGCGTTGAAACCAATTTTCAGGGATAGAATATATGCGACTTCAGAACGATGGTATAGGTTAAACGTCGATATTTTGGAAAGAAAAATTGCGTGACCCCGTTTTTGAGCGGTTTTAGGCCCGGGGGCCGGATCTAGGATTTCTGATAAATAAAACGACCGATCTTGTATACTCGAAACATTCGATCTCTGAACTTTTATTAATGTTTCTCTAATAGGTAATATCGACCCCCCTTCCCTCGTCGGGCAACTTCCGTCGCTTTGGCTTCGAGTTACCCATTGTGAATAAACTGGCAAAGTACGCTCCGACTGTTCGTTAAATTCTAACGGACTTAAGACTTAATACATTGAGAATAATGATTCATTATCCATTCAGGATACGACGAAAGTTGTCGAAGGAAGGGAGAAAGCGGAGCGGTGTGAAGGTAAGGGGGATGGGGAGGGGGGGGGGGGGGGGGGGGGGGCGTCAGCGCCCCGAGCGTTATGCGCGTCGGTAACGCGAGCAACAATCGATATTGCTTTTAGCGTTTCGCCGGTGCATCTCGAGAGTGGACGAACTTTGTTCCGCGCTGCTCAGGAAAATAAATTGTCGAGAATCGCTCGTTCACTCGCTCGACCGGGCAAAGCTCGTGCTGCTGGTCTGCTTTCTTAAATTTACACCGGCATACGACGCGCTTTTTTCCATCCATCTTTTCCGCCGCAACGTTTCCTCGTTCTCGTCCCCTGAGCCGTCGGTTCGTCCCCAACGCGTATAAAATAGCGCGCAGTCTGCTGCACATTGAAACTGACCTACGCAGTTCCTTCCGCAGAATTCGTGGTAGCCACGTTGCACCGAGTCGCCCGGCATCGCTGTGTCCTCTTGACATATATACCACATATACAGCATACATCTACTGTATATGCATAAATTACAACGTAGTGGCGCCCAGTCGCCCTCCCCCCAAGCCTCTCTCGGTTCTCCACGACAAAGCGCGGCAGTAAACAGTATTTAAAAGTTGGACGAAATTACCGTGGCGAAAAGTAGGCATATAATGTAGGTTTCGTGTTCCATGCGCTTCTTATTCGTAATTAATTTGCCGCGAGCGGAGCAAAACCTGCGGTGGTCGAGTTACGGGGGGGGGGGGGGGGGGAGGGTGGACGGGGGTTGCAGTGCGCGGGGGGGTCGGTTGAACTTGACGCGGTCGTACAGTGGAGGCTCTCGCATTTCGTGCACAGCGCGCGCGCCGTCAACGGGGTCACGCTGGGAGAACGATATGCTAAGGCGCGTCAGCTGCGCAGTGAGACGCGGGAGACTCCACTGTATCGTACGTATATGTACGGCGGGTACAGTACGGTTAAGCCCTTGTGCTTCTCGGTCGCTCGGTCGGTCGTGCGCGGCGCGCGCCCGAGCAGGGACAACCTGACCCCGGTGCCCGGGGCGGCACGGCCAATAGCCCCGGTGCGGTCCTGCGGGACCCTCTCGGGGCCAACGGGCGCGCGCCCGCCTGCTGTATAACGCAGCGAGTAAGCAAACTTGCGACGAACCTCCGTATCCCCACCCGTTCACCCCCTCCCCCCCCCGCTCCTTCCACTGCGCCGTCCCTCGGCCGTCGTCTCTCGCTCGGCTCCTCTCGTCGTCTCTCGCTCGGCTCCTCTCGTCGTCTCTCGCTCGGCTCCTCTCGTCTTCTCTCGCTCGGCTCCTCTCGTCTTCTCTCGCTCGGCTCCTCTCGTCTTCTCTCGCTCGGTTCCTCTCGTCTTCTCTCGCTCGGCTTCTCTCGTCTTCTCTCGCTCGGCTCCTCTCGTCGTCTCTTGCTCGGCTCCTCTCGTCGTCTCTCGCTCGACTCCTCTCGTCGTCTCTCGCTCGGCTCCTCTCGTCTTCTCTCGTTCGGCTCCTCTCGTCTTCTCTCGTTCGGCTCCTCTCGTCGTCTCTCGCTCGGCTCCTCTCGTCTTCTCTCGCTCAGCTCTGCTCGTTGTCTCTCGCTCGGTTCCTCTCGGCTCCTCTCGGCTCCTCTCGCGTCGTCTCTCGCTGCGCGCGCCCCCTGCCGGCCCTTCGTATGTACTCGCGTGCGCCTCAACATTGTATATGTAGTACTCTCAGGGTATCCCGGGCGAAGCAGGCGCGCGCGGGTCAGCTATACGAACTGTAATTGTTCCGCTGCGTTAATTTCAAGGCCCCGGCTTCTGGATGACCATTACGTCGTGTTCGCCGACGTACCTCCCAGCGAAGTGAACCCACTGGCGGCAACACACAGCGGCAGCAACAGCAACGACGCGGCAACTCCCAGAAGCTTCGTTCGCTTCGGCGACTCTATATGCACGTTCCAATCGAACTTTGCTCTAATTGGATATCCCGTAGGCTTGTGCACGCTATTTTTTTTTGTTTTTCACGGCAAATCCAGCTGGGGCGACTTTCATCAATTACTCTCCGCGCAATATCCGGTGCGCTCGTTGATTGACTGGTCTCGGTTTACTATTCGATAATAATTTGGCAACTCGTTGCTCGCGCTGTTTTTTATTTTTTTTGTTCGTTTGTTTGTTATTTTTTTTTTATTGTTTTCGAAAACAGTTGTAACAGTTGAATCTGTGAGTTTAGGTCTGCCGATTCACGTCAGTATCGTTCGCTCGCGTTGCCGTCGCTCGCTCCTGTTTCGGAATGACGCGGAGGCCCCCGGGGGAGGTATATATTTCCGGGACGCTCGGGACTCCCGTGTCGGGGCGCTACTAGGGTGGCAGCCCCCTCCCTTGCACGACGAGCGTCGCGAATAAAAGGTACACGTTTCCTGAAAAACTATCGGTCTTGCCTCGTAAATTCACAAGCAAGGAGGGGGGCATGCTGTATGCTTGTATCCCGACGTCAGTCGACGTACAAATAAAGCCGAGCGTCGAGAGGCGTGTGTGATTTCGCTAGGCTTTTGTGTGATTTCGCTAGGCTTTACGGTCGAGTCGTTTCGCGAGAGAAAGAGCGGAGAGAGGCGGCGTAAGAGCGCAAGAGAGCGAGAGAGCGAGGGAGACCCGGAACGCGCAATGGGAACGCGCAGCGCCCTCTCGAAACTTTCGTGCGCCGCCTTCTGAGCTTTTCCGTAGGCAATTATTATTCCTCGATACGGTCGTTCAGACCCGACTGCCACTCTTCTCGCAGCTCCGGCGACATACAACGTCTCCGGGTACATAAGGGGAGGGCTGTCCCACCCCTACAAAGGGTGGCAGCTCACCCCGTCGTAACCCGGAAACGGCAGTCGCGAGAAAAGCTCCCTCACGTGGCTTCGATCGCTCGTGACTGATTTTAGTGACGAAAATCTTTACGATTGGCAGTATAACTCTCTGCGGGATCGAAGAGCTCGCGTGTTTTTCCTCCTTTTTTCCTCGCCTGTTTCCCCGGCTAGTGCCCTCGCGACCGGCGCAACGCGGCAGTGCTGCGGATGCACCGGCGCTGCGGCGCCTTTACAACGCCTCGAGCGACGCGCTCGCCGATGAGCCCGGAACCCCCCCCCCCCTCTATGCACTCACGCGAATTTTATATCCGTCCATCAATCTTTGTTAAGTAACACCGTGTGTGCGACTCCCTCGTTCGCGATCGGCTGCGCGCATGCGCGGTAACACGTATACGGCTCGCGTCGGAAAGCTGCACCGATTTGCGGCTGGTATATCGGTCGATTTTTTTTCCACCGACGGTTTTTCGTCCCCGACGGACGGCGCGAATCTACCTCTTGTATTGCGCGCCAATTAAACCGATTAAATTCGGTTACGGCTCGCCATTAAGAATTTTATGTTTCCACGAACTCGTGCAACGCGATTTTCGGGCGATGTACGCACGGTGCTGTATTACCGAGAGGAGGAAGCGGAGGTGGGGGAGAAGGGAAGAAGGGAGGACGCGGTAATTAACGCATCGGTTTATGCATTGCAGCTCAAACAGTGCAACGCTTTGTCAAGGAATGACCGCGCGTGCCTCGGAATTTCGTAAAATTGTTGTGTAACGTTCCAATTAAGCGGCAGCGATAAATTTTCCATCGCTTCCGACGTTTAAAAAGTAACAGTACAAAACAGTAACAGTAGAAAACAAAAGAACCGTCGCATATTTATGTATCGGGGGCGACGATAAACCGTTCGACAAAAGTTAAATCAACCTGTCGGTGACGGGGTCTCGCTTGTGTCGCCTCGTTTGTTTTTGACGCCGACCCTCGAATTCCAGGAAGCGAGAAGCCTGCAATTGCTGCACGAGTGACGAATTTTTCGATACTTCGGATAATTATTATTGTTCATACGATAAATGAGATCGACGAACGACCGAATAAATTGACGAAAATATATAATCTTTCCTCTTTTATATATTATTTTAGCTGGTCCTGACGCGCCATGTGACGATGAGCACCGCGAAAATGTTCTCGATATGCGACGAGCGAGATGAACTCGATCCTCGCTGCGATGTCTCGTGGTGGATTCGAGGACTCGCGCCGCCCACGGGGATATATCTCGAGTATAAAAGGGAAAAAGGAGGGCGAATAAAAAAACACAAAAAAAAAAACGAGGAAAAGGTAGAGAGTGGAGAAGACGAGGTAAGTGCGCCGGAGCCATAAAGGACGAACATTTCTTCCGGTCTCTCGCACTCTCTCCCGCTCCCTCAACGTTTCCATTCTCCTCCCCGCTCGCGCGCGACAAGAGCTTCTTCAGTTGTACGTAACTGCTGACTACCGTGTTCCTCGCACTTTGTTCCTCGTCCATTCCCACCGGTTACTCCATTTTTCCTCGGCGACCGCCGCGGGTACACAAAACATCTGAAAAATTCGTCTCGTTACTCGCGTTTCCGGCAAGTAGCTTTTCCACCGCATTAATGTCGATTAAATTCGTACGTCGTACTTAATCCTCTATATTTTTCTTATTTTACAATACTAATCAGTTTTAACGAATTGCGTATCGACAGATGTTTTCTACAGTTTCCCTCTGTCCTCGGAGCTCTGCCCGGAGGCGAACGCGAAGTGGGAGTGGAAGTCACCTACAGGCGCATGGGGGTCTGGTTACTAATCCGGGCCAGATTCTCAGGAGGGTCTGACTACTGCCCCCGGCCAACCCTGTAAAAGGACGCAAGATTTTTTTTTTTTTTTTTTTTACGAATCCACTGAATATTGGTTAGAAAAATACAGGAACTACACAAGGCTGTCGCAGAATCATCGTCAGAATTTTCGTGTCACGTAAAAGCCGCTATAGCGCACTACTCCGGGTAAGTCAAACCGCGACGAGCACTTGGCTCGTCGCAGAGAGAGGCGAGGGTCGTACGGGCGGCCAGAGCCCGTGGGATCTGCGCGAGGACCATCGCGCTCGGTTGCTCAGAGGCGGAGGAAGCGAGAGAGTCATCTCTCTCTCTCTCTCTCCCGCCGCGAGAGGAGAAAGGGATATCCAGGTACGTCGGGGAGAGCCATGAAGGAAGAAATTCCTTTTTCTTATCCCCGGCGCTGCTTCGAACGTATAAAGTCTCGCACGCGCGTCACGGGCTCTTTCCTCTCTCGGCTTCTCGTCTGCACGGCTCGCGCCGTTACTACTGGCGCGGTCCGACCCGCGCGACTGTTACTCCTGTCCGTGCGGGTCGCGCGCGCGTCACGTGCACCGCGCTTCCTGCGGTACAAGGTTGAAGCCCGGTACCTCGCCTCGTACGTAGGTAAACTCTGGGCCCTGAAAAGCTCCGGCGATGTACGTGCGGCCCACAAAGAGCAAAGGAACATAAGGGGAAGTCGAGGCGAACGACGGAGTGCAACGTCCATGAAAAAGCAAACTTTCAAGCTCTGCTCGTTTTTGTCAGTTCACGGGGGGGAGGGGTGGGGAGGGGTGGGGAGGGGGGCGGATCGCGTTCACTCGCGTTTATGTACTCGCGTCCGTAAAAGCCCGAAGTCTCGCGCCACTGTAACGCGAGTCTCCCGCCTCTCGGGAGCGACAATACGGTAAATTTTCACGGTAAAGCCGTTTCGAAGTCGGTAATACGATAAGCCGGGGATCTTTCTCTTGAAATCCAATAGACGCGGATATCGCGCTCTTTGGTCGTGGGACTCTGAAGAAATGATGGGGAACGCGGGTTTTTATTTTTATTGTATAAAAATAGAGACCTGCTATACCTACTTCAATTTTGTAACACTCCAGGCACTCAAATAATACAGCAAAATGCGTCTCGTTAGTTTTACGATTTTTTTCGATGTTGCGATCAATGATATGTTGAATTACGCGCGAAATTATGATTTTGTTTTTTAATCCTTGCGAAATCCCCCATGTATACATATATAGAGATAGGGGGTTTCCCGAAGAGAGACGCGTCTCGTTGTTTCCACGAGAGCGCCACCCATCTCTTCGGCTGTGCTGGAAGCGACTGACAAGTTCGACTGGCGCAATTGGGGCAATCTCGGAAAGAGCGGACGGAGAACGGGTGTCGGGTTCGCGTGGTGAAACAAGAGACTCGCAGAATTGAATGACCCGTGTTTGCTTCTCGGTCTGCTCCATGACCCTTTGACCGCACTTCTAAATTGCACCCTGCGTCACGGTAAATTAACTCTCGGCCGAATGCCCGGCCGCAAGCCGGACGGACTGACTATACGTGTGTATCTCGGGTGGCCCCCCCGAGTACGTGTATTTTCAAAGTCCGTATCGACAAATACACGGCCACTGCTTAGCAACTTTGTGTGTGCAAACAGCTGTATACGGTGCGGAGCAAAAGTGGGGAGGCTACTAAAAAGTTTCAGCGTGTATCTCTTACTCCCGGAGGTAAATCCTTCGAGCTCCGAGCTGAAAAGCTACGTAAAACACTGGTCGTAAAGATCCGGCAATTAAATATTTTTAGGATATTTCGTGGTGGTCCATCTGACACTTCCCTTTTTTTACACACGCTCGGTATATTCATTACCGTCATTAAACTAATGTCAAAAGAACTTAATTCTTTTGTTTAATGTCAAAAGAACTTAATTCTTTTGACATTAAGGATTCAAAGAATTCGAGAATTGAAAAATTAATTTCAAAGAAATTAATTCTTTCGACTTCAGATAAGTCAACGAAAGTGTTTCGCTGACTTATTTTGTAGCACTGACTCATGTTGCTCATTTTCACCCCACATGAATCTGCATATATACAGCCCCATGTGCTGCTCTTTTCACACAGAGCTTGAGTCTAATATCTCTCGGTACTGAAAGCACAAGAATAAAATAGTTTACCAGCACTTTGGAGCACTGTAGACGGAGCTTTATCGCGGGGGGGTAACGATAGCCTCGTTACCGACGTACGTGCGTCGCAGTGGCTCGTCGCCTCTTTTGCCCCGCGTTGCAGTAGAGTCATATTAGACGGAGTACACACGCAATACAGCGCCGGGGCAACTTCTTCAGGGCGCAGAGCTCCGAAATTACCACACGTTAAACTCGGCAGAAATTGCTTGTTTGACGGTTTGCCCTTCCCATTTTGGCCTCACTGTCTGTATACACGACGGAGCGAGGAGGGGGGGGGGGGGGGGGGGGGAGGAAGCCTCTTTCTCCCTCTGACTCTCGCACGTCGAACATCTGCACGTTTTACTCTGACGAAACTGTGCAGACTCGAGAACTTTTGCCGACCCTCGTTTCGTCGGACGGGTCGGCGCTCTGCTCTCTCGGCGCTTCGGAGAAAACTCTCCGCCCTCTACCCTCCCTCTCCCGCCTCCACTCGTCTATATCCGTCGAAATTCTCGCGCGAAATTTTCAAATTAACAAGTTTTATCTCGCGGGGCGCCGAAAGTTTCGATGATAACATTTCGAGGCTACATTGAAATTTTTTTTACCTCCGAGGGCGAAGCTTCGGATATCAATCTTCGCGGGATCATCGCGATGAGCGAGGGAAGAGAATTATCGTTGCGCGTCTCGCGAGATGATTTTCGACGAATATACCTGATGTTATTCCAGCCCCAATGGCGTTGGATTCTCCGCGGGGAATGTAACGTCGGCGAAGGGCGCCGCGGATTTATCTCCGGGGCGATGTCAAAGTTTCATTCGGGATTCTCGGCGCGTGGTACACGAGCGCTAATTAGAGCCGTGTCTTACAACGGTCGCCCGGGTGGAGAGGAACAAGGGCAAGTCGCGCGGAGACGAGTTAGTTCCGGCCGATGCGGAAGATAACGCGGTAAGATGAGGATGAAATTATCGCGACGAGTGACGTATCAGTGTTGCATTAATTAAATTAAATTGATTTCAGATACATCGCATTTATTTTCAGTGGATAGAATAGAATTCATTGAAACGACATTGCGAGGGAGAGGGGGATAGAGAGAGAGGGAGGGAGAAATAAGGAGAAAAGAGAGAGAGAGAGAGCAGCGGATGCGTATCGTGTTTTCCGTTTGCTCGAATGGAGAGCTCGGATGAAAAGTGCCTCTCGTTTGGGACGCGACCGGCGGGATGCGCGCGCGATCGTGCGGAATAAGGACGGAAAGCTAACACAGCATCAGACGAAGACCGCTGAGCAACGGAGATGAAGCTGGCCTCGCATCGGTGGTTGGCGGGAGGCCCCTCTTTTTCCCAGGTAGTGAGCAGATCTGGGAAGGATCTATAGGAAGTCTGGAGATTCGTCATCGTCATTGTCGTTGTTGTTGTTATCGTCGTCCATGCGGTCCAGATGAGCCAGCGTCCTGTACCCTACATGTACCAAGAATGCGGCGGCGACGACGTCGACGACGACGAGTATTCCATGCAAATACATCAGCAATTCAGGTTGCCACCGTCTCAGCAAGATTGGGGAGAGTCGCGTCGGGTTTGTCGACTTCTCGCAGCCGGCGCGCTTTGTGGACGCCGAGTTGAGAGGACGACGCGCAGCGGCGAATCAGGAGAAGCCGGGAGAATCCGAGTCACGCGCCGCTACGACCAAACGTTAACGCGGGCACAGGATACACGCTCGAGACTGCGGATTGGAAGCTTTGTGCCGCTTGCGGGGAGAAGACGCAAGAGTCGAGAAGCGACAGGGGACACGCGGAGACGGCGATGACGCTCTTTGCTGTGGTCGAGCGAACGCGGTTTCGTCTCGCGCCGGGCGCGAAACCCCGATGCTTTTGGCTCTTCACCCGCGCATCCCGGGCTCGTCATCATTGGTACTCGATGTCTTCGCGGTGCTTTTCAAATTCGTCGGTTGTCAGCGTTGGATCCAAAAAACCCTTGTTTAGTTGATTTAAAAAAAATAAATTTGCCGTTTTGCTTGTCAGAAATCGTAGATCTGGCCGCCGGGCCGAAAACCGCCCAAATCGGGGTCACGAAATTTATTTTTTCAAAATATCGACTTTTAACCTATACCATCGTTCTCAAGTCGCATATTCTACCCCTGAAAACACTGGTTACAACCCTTTTTTAGTTGATTTTGAAAAAAAAAAAATTTTGGCCGAACAGTTTGTCAGAAATCGTAGATCTGGCCGCCGGGCCGAAAACCGCCCAAATCGAGGTCACGAAATTTATTTTTTCAAAATATCGACTTTTAACCTATACCATCGTTCTCAAGTCGCATATTCTACCCCTGAAAACACTGGTTACAACCCTTTTTTAGTTGATTTTGAAAAAAAAAATTTTGGCCGAACAGTTTGTCAGAAATCGTAAATCTGGCCGCCGGGCCGAAAACCGCCCAAATCGGGGTCACGAAATTTATTTTTTCAAAATATCGACTTTTAACCTATACCATCGTTCTCAAGTCGCATATTCCACCCCTGAAAACACTGGTTACAACCCTTTTTTAGTTGATTTTGAAAAAAAAAAATTTTGGCCGAACAGTTTGTCAGAAATCGTAGATCTGGCCGCCGGACCGAAAACCGCCCAAATCGGGGTCACGAAATTTATTTTTTCAAAATATCGACTTTTAACCTATACCATCGTTCTCAAGTCGCATATTCTACCCCTGAAAACACTGCTTACAACCCTTTTTTAGTTGATTTTGAAAAAAACAAAATTTTGGCCGAACAGTTTGTCAGAAATCGTAGATCTGGCCGCCGGGCCGAAAACCGCCCAAATCGGGGTCACGAAATTTATTTTTTCAAAATATCGACTTTTAACCTATACCATCGTTCTCAAGTCGCATATTCTACCCCTGAAAACACTGGTTACAACCCTTTTTTAGTTGATTTCGAAAAAAAAAAATTTTGGCCGAACAGTTTGTCAGAAATCGTAGATCTGGCCGCCGGGTCGAAAACCGCCCAAATCGGGGTCACGAAATTTATTTTTTCAAAATTTCGACTTTTAACCTATACCATCGTTCTCAAGTCTGAGAGTCCCAGCCAATCACAGCTCGAATAGTTTGCTAACAATACTTTCCGTTACTCATGAACTTTTTAAAAGAGGGAATTTCAGCATTTACGCGCTCTCCTCGGTAGTGGCATTTTATTTTCCCTTCATATATCTTGCGGTTTGCTATATGAGTTGTCACTGAAATAAACATCGCCTTCTGCGTCTGACGTGGCATCAAAATAATAATGCAACACACAGAGCGGCGTATCGAGGGGTTATGTATATTCATCGCAAGTTTCACCGCGCGTCGCGCGCGATACATTTTATTCAATGTAATTTAATCAGCGAAATAGCGCTTCTCGGAGGGCGCAGCGCGCGGATAAATCAACGCGACCTTTCAACCCCCTCGCCTCGTAAAAAGGTACAACGAAAGTACAGTGTAAAAAAAAGAAAGCTCGACCAAAAAAAAAAGTTTCGCGAGCACTCCGAGCCAGAGGCGCGCGTGCGGCGCACTCCCGAATTAAAGCCCGGGGGCGTTAATTATGCGCGAACAATCGCGGATGCGGACGCGAACCAGTGGAGAGGGGGGAGGAGAGGGGGGCTGAAGGCAGCAGCAGTGAAGCCCCCATGGCCGCAGGCCGTAAGGTAATTCGATTCTCCGACAGGGATAAATATAATCTCGGGGTATTATGCCCGAGGGTTGTGGAGTATCGCGATGAGCCCGCGAGGGTCACGTTCTGTAACTCATTTTCGTCTTTCGCCGTCTTGATAACACGAATTTTTTGAGGTGAGAACGCGAAACACGTGACCCCATAACGAACCATAGAAAATCTGGAAAATATTGTGACGCTCAGTGTGGCTCAATGTATCTGCAATTAATGCTAAAGAGTGTGGACGTGGTACATCGTATGTACATCCTGCATTTTTTTTTTTTTTTTGGTGACGACAAATTTCGATTGTGTGCATATTGCCGTCAACCAAAGCACGGAAACTGACGATTAGGAGCCAAATGGCTTGCCCCTCTAATTAAGGGTGTCGATCTGCTTGACCGTTACCCATCCTTGGTGCTTTGACGCGCAGGCATCGCCCCCCCCCCCCCCCCCCCCCCGCTTCTCCAGTTTCTGTCGGCGATGGAAGTTCCTTGCACGCGAATCCGGGGCTAGTCGCGCGCTCGTTGACGTCTCGTTAAGAAAACTTTTCAAGTCTCTCGTTCCTGCTTCTTTTTTATTTTATTTTTTATTTTTTGTATAAGTCTTCCGCAAGTCCCTTGGCGCGTTCATTCGCCTCTCTTCACGGGTCTTGGGAAAAAGTGTTCATGCTCGCGGCCGACTGGCTACCTTTTGACCGCGACGACGCTTCCTCGAAACCGGGCTCTTTCATCATCAGAATGAAAATTCAATTGAAGTGTCGCGCGCTATGAGCGGCTGAGCGCGACCGCTACCAAGATCCCTTTGGCTCTTCGGTAAGCACGCGCTCGGGTTGCGGTCACGACGACGCGGACTACGGAAAATAAAAGCTCGCGTTCATCGGCAGAGTCAGCGCGGTGACTCTGCCCTCCCTTCCCCCGCGCTATTATTATATTACTGATGCGCGGCGGGTCGGCTCTTCTCGAGCAATCTCTTAAAGCGTCCGTGTCACGTCGACGTTTTTTTCCTCTTTCCACATACGCCTCGTACTTTGTGAATTCTACGTAAAATTTTATTTTTCACTTTTTATTTTTCAGCGCTCGACCAACTTCGCGGTAACCGCTGCACTCTCGACCCTCCGCGGTGTAACGCGTAATGCAATTTTTTCCGGGCTATTCGTCCGGGGGTCAGTGCGCATGGTAAATTGCATTGTGGTTAAAACATTCGCTTCACATTCATATGTTGATTAGAGACCCGTCTATATATCTAGCTCCCATCATTTACACGGTATTCATGCGCACCATGCGAACTTCGCGAACTGTGGTACGGGACAAAATTCAATTTGCGTGGACCTTGATTTTTCCGTACTGAAAAAAATGCTACAATTGAATTAGAATGATTTTATATATTTTTTAAAATTGTAAAATTGGAGCAAAATCCACTTCGTTGAAGTACAGTCTTTCCACTAATTTTAAATCTTCTTTTTTTTTTAAGTTCATGAGTAACAGAGGCATTGTCATCGTTTTATTCGGGCTGTGATTGGCTGAGACTCTCAGACGAAGTTCATTTGTCCTTGGTAACTTTGACAATTCCGTTCAAATGTCAAACGTCAAAAAATGTATCACGAAATCGATGCTGCTTTTTGTTTGATTCGAATTTGATATTTTGGTAGCGCGCGAACAACGCGTGACTTCGAACTGCGGGTGACCCAACAGGCGAGTCACCGACTTCGTTGCCCTTCGACCCGGAAATCGCGACGCGCGGTTCGCCCTTGTAATTCTTCTTTCTCTCTTCGGGACTGTTTTCAACGTCGACATGGGTTTTCCCGTCATCGCGCTCGCGTCTGACGAGCTTTCCACCCGCGGAATTCGCAACGAGCTGCCCGACGCTCGGTCGCCAGGATGACGTTGTTCCGGGAGGTCGGACGGACGGAAACAGGAGAAACGGAGCTTACACGAAACCCTCTACTACCCTACGGGGAAATCAAGGCGATGCTGTCCTCGCGGCGTAGGGTTGGAGCCGGAGGACGAGCTCCCTTCTCCCCTTCAAACCCACAACCCCCCACCCACCACGCTTTCTTCGAGTCGCCTGTGTTTACCCACTTCCCATCTCCACGGTATCGCCGAGTCTTGTGTACCGTTGGCCCACATACCTCGCGTGTCTTCAGACTCTCATCGAGCAATATATCCGCGCGTGTCGCGTAAGCAAAATGCACTTTCGCGATTGTGTTTATAGGCACGCGGTATCCGCGGCCCAAGGACGAGCGTTGAGTCTTGCACTAGAGTGTTTTTGCAATCCAGTTTCGTCCTTCGGAGATGCAATCGCGCCGCAATATTTCTTCGCCTGCGATTACAGGGCTATAATAAAAAAATAGAATGTGTATAACTCGATGCTCGTCAATTCGAGGCACCGGGACCGATGCACTTACTTACCTGTGACATTAAGCGCAGGATGCAGCGGCGGATGGACGAGCGAGACGGGAAGGACGTGGATGGGGGAGAAGAAGGAGAAAAAGATGCGTGGTGGGGGGAGGGACGAGGGGGCGGGGTAGAGGCACCATCACTCAACCCCGTGAGTGATTGATGATCTGGAAAATTAGGTGGAAGCCACGCGGGTTCGAGGTAGCCAGGCCATTCGAGGCTCTCTTCGGTCCCGCAAGCGCGGCGATGGATGAGCTGGAAAATTAAGAACGCCGACTGCCGGAATGTAAACTCCCACATATACTCCGAATTCACCACGATACACGTTATCGCTCCACTCTCGAAACCTACCGATAAACACATTTCGTTACGTCCTAATAATCATATCGAAATTTCGCGCTGATGAGAATTTCAATTAATTTCCATGTGCAAATAATTTCATCGGGCATTTGGGTACATTTAGTGAATACCCGAATACTCGGCGAAACGTCAAATACGCTTCTGCGACGTTTGGAGAAGTCAGAACTCACGCAAATAATAATAATAATCATAATAATATTGCTAATAATAATAATAATCGTATTCATAATATCAACCCAAGCTCCAACGCAAATGAAGTGCTTATTTTTTGCGGAAAGATTTCCCGGGAAAATATTCGGTACAATTACTTTTAATTGCAGGTATTATGATTTTTCATCAGCCACCCACCACCCGTGTCCGCCTCGCTGTGTCCTCCGCTTCCCCGACCGCTATTTTTAAATAACAACGCGCGCTGAACCTCGACGTCGCACTGATACCTACACGTGTATTGTCGTATTTATGTGTCGATGTCTATGGGTGTGAGACGTATACACGACTCTCTATACGTGTGTACGCGCGCGACACGGAAAGATTTTAATTCCGAAAACGGGCCAGGGGGGGAGGGGAGAATCTCTTCGTCGTGTTTCATATTCATGACGCGAGTAGCGCTCCGTTAATTTCATCAGCGTGCGCTCGCGTAGAATCCAGTTTCTACCTTCTCCCCCTCTCGCTTCTCTCCCCTACCGCCCCGCGCCGGCGCCTTCGTCCTCTTTTCCCTCCTGCGCGCGTTACGGGCTCGTGCTATTCATGAGACATATCTGCTATGTAATATCATACACGTGTAGATTATATCTATGAATTTTCAACTGGACCGCGAAAGGCGCTTAGCATCGACGATTTTGGTGCCTCCAAAACTCATCGAGAGGAAATCCGCAGCCCTTCTTCCTCCTCTGCGTCCACCGACTTCAATGCCAATGAGTCAATTGTTTAGTCACGAACGACTTCTTTCCTCGCTACATTTGCAACGAGCGTGACTGTGAATCATGTTTTGGCAGTGTTTCAATGGGGTTTTCGGCGAATCCTCGATGAGATCCGGATAAACGTAAAATATCTCGGATTCGGTGAACCACGTTCGCCGATTGTTGGAATCCAATTTCGGCCCTTCAAGAGGGTCAGGGATATTGAGTACTACGAATGGAATGCGAATCAGGGACGCCGACTGAGTTGGCTACGGCAATATCCAAGATGTAGATTTCAAGGTGTAACCTCTCGAGGGGATGTACCAACGTTCGGATTTAAGGGATCGTGAGTTACATTGGAAAACATAAAAGGACCCGTAAAAACGTCGTTGATCACCCAGATCCGCAGTCTTCGTCGTTAGGCGTGTTTTACGTTGATTATGCGCTCGTCTTAACGAGCCTCACGAGAAGCTTCATCAGCGCGTTACGAAAGCGTTGCTGAATTTTAGCAGGAAGCCTGGATAGCGCGCATAGCTTATGCGACTAATAGCTGCATAAACATGCAAGTACAAAAGGATTACTTATTTATACTAGCCCTAATGCGCGCTACATAGCAAAACAAAATAAATAAAAAATCGAATATTTTTCCTTTGCGTTTGTTGCGAAAAAAATTGTTTCGCTTTCGTAAAAATTGAAAACGCTATCCGATGGCAGATTTTCCGCTGGTTCCGAAAAGCACTGTTGTCTGCCTAAAAACCCAAAATTCGCGTGTTGAGGCAAAATTCCACATTTGCCCCAACCGCAATTTGCTTCGCCACTCCATATACAGGACTCTCGCGTCCTCGCGCGCATGCACACCCAACACCGAGCTTAGCATGATCCTAAATGAGGATTAACTCTTGAATCGCGTTTCATAGAGTCCGGGCGCCGTCGAGAAGACGACGGAGAACATTTGGGGGCGCGGTAACTCGCGCGATTTCCGGGCCTTCTCCGTCGCGTCGTCTCGCGCGCGCGCGAGCAGGGAAGCGAATAGTTGACAACGAAGTTTACTCGCTCTCCCGGAACGTGGATTTCAACGTTTCAACGTCTCTCGCTGCGCGCGTCTCTCTTTCGCGTGCAAACACCGGAGACGACGAATTCGCTGGCTCTGTGTCATGCAAAGCACTGGTAGACCGTGAGCGCGCGCTGTCTCCGCGCGTTGAACGCCGCGGCGGCCACAGCAGGCGGCTGCTGCGAGGCTTCGAGGGTGCTGCCGGTCTCGGTATGCCCAGGGCGTCCGACTGTTTACTGACCATAATTACACTGGCCGTGGCAGCAGTTGTAAGCAGCGCGGAGCTTCGTTCCGGGTACGTCACACGGGCTGCTCACTACGCCTCGTGATATCCGCGACACTCGACGACTGTCGCTTGTATCTGCATCGCGCGTGTGTATATGTATATATGTCACACGTATATGTTTGCGCGTCTCAAAACGCAACGTTGCGCCTGAAGATTCCACAATGGCAATGCGATCGCGACAGTTCTGGACGCGTCGTCGTCGAAACCCGTCGTCGCCGCAGCAGCGGCGTCGAGCGCGTGTGTGTAACATTGGAGTTTGCGGTTTTGCCGCGTCGACCGCCCGACGAACGTTTCCAACGCTCGGTCGGAAATAGACACAGCGCGTTGCAGTCGCCGGACCGTTCCTACCGAATATCAATCGCAATTTCGAATTTCGCTCGCGAACTTCCCTTCGCGTTTCACTTCATCAACAAGACCCCCGCTCGAGCGCGGACAACGCTTCGTCCTTCTTCGTCCTCCCCGTGGGCTTCGTACACACGTGCAACGTTCACATACAGCGTGCAGCCCCGTATGCATATAGCCCCCCCGCGCCCCTTCTGCGCATCGTGCTCGGTTAGTCGCTAATATCGTTTGACGTCACGCAGCGGCAATGGCAAATACCGGACTGATTGCCGATAAGCGATATCCAATCGTCGTCTGCAACGCGCTACGCGCGGCGTACACGCGTAATTATGTTTGCTCGGAGACGTCGAGCGAGCGTTTTTGGGGGGAGGGGGGGGGGGGGCGGTCGAGAGATCGTATCCGGGTAATTTCGTCGTCGCTCTGACATTAGCAAACAACTTTGTTGAAATCAGCGGCGGTCATATAAATATACATCCAATTATATTTTATTGCCAGGACTTTAAGGATGGTGTTGATTGTTACAAACTTTTGTAACAATCAGTGACAGTGGCGCAAGGAACATTTTTCTATATTATTTTTCGACGACACTCCAGTGACTCTTTAGACATTTTCGCGCTGCTACGAAACTACGCCAACGCAATCGCAATACCCAAGCACGTTTTTCGAAACGGAATATCGCTTGGAAATCACTCGGCGAGCAAATGCGGTACCTACTGATTGCGCGATCCTGGATTATTCGTGGTTTGGATTACGAGCTCGTTGTTGCGCGAAGGGGAATGAAAGCGGGTCGACGCTATAGAAGAGGCGAATAGCGTGAGGGGGAAAGAAGGGGGGCGGGAAGAGTAAGAAGCCGAGTGTACTTTCGTCGTTCTCGCTCTCTCGGCGTATCCTGGCCGAGTCGCTCGCTGCGCTAGTCCGCAAAACTTAATCCTCGGCGTGGCGCTGTCCCTCTCTCACCCTCTCCCTTCCACCTTTTCTCTCTCCCCACCTTCGTACTCTGTTGGTAGCAGTGTAGCACACCCCTGGCGCACGTAAATTACGCGACGAGAGCTCGACGCAGTGAAAGGGGTTGAGTCGAGAGATGTGGGAAGGAGGGAGCAGGAGTGGGGGGGGGGGGGGGGGGGGTGAAAAAGAGGCGAACGAGAAACAGGGGAACAAGAGAGAAAGAGAGAAGAAAGGGAGAGAGTTAGAGTCGTTGCAGAGGGTGGCGCACGCCAAGGTGGGTTGGGAACGGCTCGTTAGGCATTTATAAATAAATAATTCATTCACCCCGCCGGCAAAATAAATACATACTTCTCGAAAGTCCCTGACACGCCCGCCAGCAGTTCGCCTCGGCTTCTCCCTCCCTCCCTTCCGGGGTTATTCCCGAGTGAGACGTAAAAGACTGCGCTTTGAATAGCAGCGCGGGCCCGCGAGTCCATGGAGTGAGCCCGAGTTTTCTCCGGGTATCCCCTTGGATCGTGGACTGAAATTAGCGGACCGTCGAATAATCCATCATCGCGTCGCGCGCGATGGCGTGAACGTCACTCATATTATTATTTCATTTTACAACGTTTATTTGCAATTAGAATGCGGGCAGAATTATATTCAACGCAAAAAAAAAACCGATATTGTCATACGAGTATTGAAAACTTTATTACATATCGAATGACTTACTGAAAAGATCCGTCTTGATATATCTTACAAAGACGACGAAAAAAAATGAAGAAAAAACAAAGAATCCAAGAACCCTGAGGCTTTCCATATTTTCTTCTTATCGTCGTGGTGGCTTTTAATCTGTCTATCCAGCCCTCCGGCAGTACCCGCCGCCGTCTTAATACTTCAGACTCAACCGAGCGCGCAATATACATCAAGTATTCTTATTTATGCAGCCGCCTCTTTTTCTTCCTTTCTCCTCATTGCCTCATAATAGCAACGCGCGCGAGCTTCTCGTTTGGTCCACTTCTTGTCTCCCATCTCCTTTTCACTCGCCAAGTAGTCGGGGAATTCTCCCCCGACGGCCCAGGGTTTCTCGCCCGGAGATATGAACTTCTCACGCGAGCGCGGCAGCTAGAAACCCTCCAGGAATTCCCTTTGGAATCCTCGTCGGTTCGGCGAGAGTGCGGGAGACCGGACGGATAGGTTGTAAAGTGAGAGAGGCGAGATAGAGAGAGAAGAGAAAGGCAACTACAGATAATGGAAGATACTGCCCGCGGGTTTCTCGGTGCACGTCGGGCTCCCGGGCCAACCAAACAGCCGGAGGATCGTTCCGCTTTAAAGCGGGAAATCCCCGACAAAACGGTCGGATACGTCGCTCGGCTAATGGGCTCACTTTGTACGGACTGATAGATACTTCCGGTCGGTCGGCATGCGCCGCGCTCTCTTCCTCCTTGTTCTCCTCTTATGCCCTTGGAAACAAAGGAGGTGCTCACCGGTATCTCTCGGTTGCTGCTACTGCCGCCGCCGCTGTCGGTTGCTGTGCTCTCGCGGTGTCCGCGGTAGCCGCCACACAGGAAGCTATACACAGGCGGGAAGCGAGGCTTGCGCGATGTCCCGGAACCTCGCGGCGATTACAAACTTCAGTCTCCAACCCCGAAATCCAGCCTAAGTACACGGATCGCCGGGATCACGTGATCTCACGACCCCTCCTGCATCTTAAGTTCAACGATTTCGTGGATTCGATGAATATTTTTCCATACGAAAAAACATAGCATCGGTAATTCTGTGTGTGGCTTCGGTAAGACGGATTTGGTAGCTGGATGCAGCACTCAAAATGCTCTTCTTCAGGCAGTCTCTCGACTTGGGTGCACATAGCTGTGTATATTCACTTCGGAAAGTTGAGCTACCCGAGGATGGGATTTACTTGGAGCCCTCCGACTTGTTCTATCCGTGTGGTAATCCATTTAAGAAATTCCTTCACGGACTCTTCGAACCCTGTGCTTTGCATTTTCGCGAAACGACTATGGAATTTTCACTTGTAGACTCCGGAGAAACCCTGAGGACACTAAGTGCCTGCTTTGTTTGTACCATCAGCCACTGTCCATTTTCCAGGAGGCTCCAATGATGTTCAACAATTTAGTCCAGGCAAACGGTGTGCACCGGGATTAAAGTAGACACGCTAACACGCGCAATTTCGCGGGACGAGAATTGTATGCAGATACTAGAAATGATGTGATCAAAGAAGATTAGTTGCGCGGCTTATTGCGCGCGGCTGGATACCCGAGAGGCTGAACGGACGCGGCGGGCGCTACGAGCTAACAGAGGGATGTTGAACGAAGGACTGAGAAGGATGTAGTCAACTCTCTTGCGAAGTTCCCGCGAAATTGATTTCTAGCCTGTCTGGCAAGAGAAACTTCTCCAGCGTGGGATCACTTCTATGCTGTTTGATACCGACCAATCCAACGCTGTATGTGCAGCGTCGATGTAGATGCCGACACATTAGCCGTGCGGCTCTGCCGTCCCAAGTTCCTCCAAGATATAGGCTCGAGGGTTCGGCTGCATGATACGCGTCTGGCGAACAAGACGTTTACCTCGGAGAACGATCCGGAGATACGGAGTCTCGCACCCTTCCAGGAGTCTCGGGTCAGCGATCGATTGATAATCCGTCGTCGGCGATTGTGCTGTTGTGATTCGCCCCCGTGTGGTATAACCAGGAGGAGGAAATGCAGGCAATATTGCGGATGGCATGTATTTCCCTCTCGGTACCCACAGGAAAGTTCGCACCATTCATATTGCACCGGCGAGAGTTTGGCTTTTATCCAATCCCAGTGTTTCTCGAGCGCCTGTGTGTTTGTCGTTGCTTAACCGAACCGCAGCGCGTGTACACGGGCAACGACGAGACTCGCCGCTGAACTGGTTAAACAGCCCAGCGTCTCCTTCGGCATCGCGCAAACAAGACAGCGGCGCGCAGTCATCGCGACAAACGCGATGGAAACAATTTTTCCCCTCTCCATTCTCGTTCCTGTCGCCATTACATTTTTTCTTCCGTCCCACGTGCCCATCCGCGTCGGTATATGTATACCGAAAGAAGAGTACGTGCACTTTGGCAAACGAGAATTTTCCTTATTCACACTCACGCAACTCCCGTGCTCGTGTGCGCCAGAATCGTGTGGAGGAATTCACCCGGGGTATATGACGACTACAAGGACATGGCGGAATTGTGTGTACATGAAGAGGATCAGGACAACACCCGACGCTCCATGCATTCTCCTCTCAACTCTATGAGTATAAATTCCCGTTTTCTCCCTTACTACCTCTGCTTCCGCCATCGTCCTTGCCCATCTCGTTCCCGTTCCCCGTGTGCTATACGGTATAGCCAACCCGCGCTGTTGGCTTCGGTACAGGTGTATGGCGAAATAGATGGTCTCCATTTTTTCTCATAGGGTTTATTCGCCATGGCGGTTCATAGACACGCAGCGCCATTGACCGTCTGGCCGATGATGGGCCTGGAATAAATTCAGAAGGGACAGGAGACGCGGCTGTAATAAGACATAACCATCCTCTAGCCATCTGTGCTCTTTATCTCTGGAAGATCCTAACTGTCTCTGTAAGACTACATCGCATATAAGACACATTCAAGATATAACACATCAGGAAAAAGGAAAAGAAGGTTGAGACAATACGAATAAGAGAAACTATGCCATTGCTACCTAACATGCTGTTCAGCACTCGTGGAAGACTCGCCTTAACCTACGCTTAAGATACAAACCAGCAGCCCTTAACGTTGCCTCGCCGTGCGCGTCGTCTTGCCTCGCCCTTAGCGTGTTTTTCTCGTCTGAAATTCTGCAGCCGGTTATTCTCTCGCATCGCTCGCAACTTTTCTCGAGCAGCCTCGCCCTCCGAGTCAGAGTCTGTTATGATGGGCTCGCTGTGCCGCGATAACGTCTGCGCGCACCTTCCGCCTTTGCCAACGCGGTTTCCTCGTCCTCCCTCCAGAGCCTCTATATCTCCATAGCCGGGATTACACTTTGGCCGGATGAGCGTCATGTGCTTGCGTGGTTACGTATAGTATGTTGCACACATACACACATATATGAACCCCGGGCAGGCTGCTTTCTTACGGTGGACGGGCGGATGCGAGACGGCAAGGAATAGGGGCCAAAGTTATACGCGAGACGTCGTAAAACACATCATTCCGTGCGCTGGAAAGATTCTTCACTGGCGAAGATAGCGAATACGAAGATGTACTTTATTCCCTCGGTGAATTTGTATTACACGCGAATCCACGCTTGGGTGGTACAGGCGTTTCAGTGAAAACTGCGAACGTTGACGCGGATATTCTGCCGCCAATATTATGAAATTTAAGAATATTGATTCAATTAAAAAATGAGTATTCCTGAAAAAAACAGAGTGAAATCTTTAAATTATTCTTCACTGCAAGGTGTGATGACGACAATGCAGTTTGGTAGTTAATTCTGCAAAGATATATTCATGGTGCTCCACATTCATAAAAAAGTTGAGGTTAAGCAGCCAAGCGCGACCTCGAATATTAAATCATATGCGTCATCCATAACGTGCGGTACATTTAACGCTGCAAATGTAGCGGCGAGGAGTCATACTAATGAATATGTTTTTTCGGGGGTGAGATTTCCAGGAGTTAATATTGTTTCTTGTGAGGAGCTGGAGTATGTAGTATTTTGAGGACATATCGTCAGTCGTCAGTAAAGTCGTAGTGCAGTGGTTTTGTGTAAAGTGCGGTGACGAGGCAAATCAACGGCGGTAGCACATGACAAGATGTAATACGCAATATTCGCTTCATACTGCGCGAGGAAACATGATATTGATACGACCTTCGCGAGCAAAGGGATATGGAAGATATAAAAAAAATCGATCAGGATTATCCCACAGATGCGTTGCACTGTGCAGTGTGTGCATACGCCTGTAATGTATACCTATATAGCTTTCTCGCCTGTAAGTC
Organism: Itoplectis maculator; assembly: GCA_964034905.1. Classification (NCBI taxonomy): domain Eukaryota; kingdom Metazoa; phylum Arthropoda; class Insecta; order Hymenoptera; family Ichneumonidae; genus Itoplectis; species Itoplectis maculator. The sequence continues at coordinate 5,815,380 of OZ035863.1, forward strand.
GAAAATTTCATAAAGAGATCAGAGATTCCTGGAATCGAGAAGGAAGAACGAGTATTTGCGTCGCAGATCGGATTTTATAGACTGGGGATCCTTTTCCGATTTCCGTTATCTTTGATAAACATTATGCATGGTTCGGCTCTTACCTGTATATCCCATTGCCGATATCTATGATACGATGTTGGGTAGTATTTGTAGTTTTGTGTATATTGCGAGCACGTCGACAGGACCTTCGCGAAATCATGAAAAATCGTTTCCACTAATATCATGGAGAGACGATGATTCTTTGTATTCGTTGTTCCGCCGTTCTGTTGCATTTTCCAACACAAAGTTGTTTTTTTTCGATACAAAATTTTAGTATCGATTGGTAACCCGAGATTATGTCGAATTTTACTCTCATGGCGACCATTTGTAGCCGCATCGCTAACGAATATCCGTAGAACAAGAAAAAAAAAAGATTTTTCACATTAAAATGTTATTGGAGATTTTTGTGGGTTTTCCGAGCACTCGTTGGCGCAGCAAACGAATTCGTTACGATAAAACAGCAGACATCGATACTGGCCGCGTGGGGAACACTTCTTTTTTTTATTCGACGTAATGAGTGCTACTTTCGTCTTCAACGGATCTGCAACATTATTCCGCGTCTATTCCGTTCGAAATTCGTCAAACTCTAAGCGCTTGGGATTCCTGGCAACGGACGGCTTAAAAATACGACCCGGAATTCTTTGAGTGCTGACAAAACGAAAAAAAAAAATTACAAACAATGTATACCTGTATACATTGACGTTACGTATATATGCGCACACTTACGCTTTGACGTGCGCGTATCCTTTGCCATCGCCTAACTTACATTTTCCGAAGAGCCTCTCCTCACCCGTTTCTCATGGCGCATTGCTCGCTCGCCTGTAAATGTTTCACAAGAGGGAAATTGGAGCTTCTCCGTTTTACAGAGCGCGCGGCGCGGCGCAAGATAAAATCTGGACGCAGGAAGCTCTCCGGTCGCCCGTCTCCCTCACTCGTAAAGACGCTACGAGCTTCCACGGCGGAATGAAGAATGCAAAGCGGTGGAAAGGAGAGAGAGGCAGAAAGAAAGACATCGCGAGAGAGAGAACGAAAGAGCTTCGAGCAAGAGTTGGGAAGGGAGCAATTGAGTTGCAAGCCAAAAAGGTCCTTTTATCCACTAGCAACAGCAACAGCAGCAGCAACACCAGCAACACCATCAGCAGCAGCAGCAGCAGCAGCAGCAACGACAACGACAACATTGGCGTCGGAAACAGAATGCAAGACTAGCAACGTACACACAACCCCACCTTAGTATTGCCAACGAATCAGAAGGAACAAAACAGGCGAACGGGTACACCAAAACTCAACCGCACGAATCGTTGCTGCGACTCCGACGTTAGCGCGTGGAGGGCGAAAGAACACGGGGGGCGTGGGCGACTCGGCGCGAGGGGGAGGGGGGGGGGGGGGGGCGAGCTTCGGTGTGTCTCACCTAGCCCGGCTGTGTCTCTCGGCTCTCGCAAAACCCGTGCACGTTCATGCACGGATTTGAAATCCGGTTTATCGGGCCTGTCCCCGGCACGAGCGCACACCACCACCACCACTGCCGCCGCCGCTGCCATAGTCGAGAAGAAGACCGCGAAAGAAGCGACGAGGAGGCGGACAAGGCTCCTCCACTCTTCGTTGCCTTTTGTTTCGTCGCGCGTCACGTACGAACGTATACGTACGAATTTTCTCATTCTTTTATTCTATTTTTTCTCTCGCTCTTTTTCCCTCTTCCGCCTTTATTCCTCGTCGGCTTCTGGACTCCGGTTCGTTCCGTCCTCGTTCCACCGCGCGGTTCCCCGCGAAATCCAGGCTCGCAGTCGTCCAGGCGCGGGATTCGCCTGGAAAATCGAGCGCACCCGGGGATTCCCACGATTTTCGGGAATTTAACGTCGTCACGTTCGAGCCCTCGCGCAGCACACGGACTTTGAATACGTCGGTCGGGGCTCCCGGTTGATGCGCGCGACGAGCGCGTTACGGGACACGCTCGTCGCTAAGCTCGCCGCGTAGTCCCGCTGTTTAGCCGCCCAGCAACGCAGCGACCGATGACCATTGACATCCGATCCGCATTCGCGCTGCACGTCGTCGAAAGTCCTGCGTTAAAATTCAGACTCGGTGCCCGTTCATGCCGTCGTTTCGACGTTCGGTAATGCAGACGCGAAACCTCTCGGCTTTCTCGAATGTCGGTGAGTGAAATTCAATCGCATCGACGAATCTTTTTCGCGCGGTGGTTTTGCTCATCCACTGGCCGGCCCATTGATTGACTGATCGTGAAAGTTTTGTACGTGCATCGAAACGAAATGTTGTTCGAAATAAAACAATTAATTCGGACACGTTATACCGTTTATCGTTTTTATTGATTTTTGTTGTTGTTAAAGGCTGTACACACGCGCGCTCGGGACACCCGACCGCTCGTCGGAACACACAAAAACGTCCCGCGAACGCTCGGGAAATTACACATTTTATTTCATATCTTCGTTTTGCTCTCGCAGGTTTAGTGTATTATTTGGAAATAAAAAAAATGCTATCGCCTAGAAAACATACATCAGGTGTGATAACACAAAGCACCATGAAATTTTCCCATCGGCATATTATTACAATACACATATATATAGACAAATGTGTGTATATATATATATTTATCATAATAATTCTTCGATTTATTTCTATATACATATACGTGGTGTGTATCATATATATTTATATGTGTGTCTCGTGTTTATCGTTTTTTTAATTATCGCCGTAATATCATCGTATCGGTTTTTATATTATATGATTTAATACGACACTTAATAAACGGTTTTACAACGTGCGGACATTTCGAATAAATTTAGAATTGTGTCGAACTCTCCCTCTCTCTCTTCACTTCTCACTGCATCCCTGCTTTTTCCTTATACACTTGCTTTACATTTTCTCCCCGCTCGCTTTACAGTTTTTTTTTGTTGCTGTTAATTCTCAACGGACGCGCGTCACATGGCAATTACAACGGCAATCGTATTCGCAGTCACTTAGTCGAACCGCAAATGCGTCAATCAACGTTCTACATACTCCGGGCTTTTCTCGTGTGTGTGTGTCGCGTACGTTCCGTAAGGTACACATAATTCTACCGTTAATCTGTTTAACGCTTCGACTTAATTCATATCGAATAAATTTATCTTTGGCGCGTCATTTTTTCCCCACTCATATCGTTAATCGTCTTCGGGTTATAGCTACGTCTACTCGTAGAATTTATTTCATGTTTCTTTTTTTCCGTTCAACACACTTGCGTCGATCGGCTGTGCAATGTCTCTTGCCGATTTTTTGCGGGGAATTTTTTTTAGACTTACAGCGACAATATAAATCTTCAACACTTTTGATTAAACGAATACTTGAGTCGATCGATGTCGGTGGATTCGTCGGTGGTGTCATTCGGTTGCCCATTGAAAAGAACGCTCGGCGTCGATTTGGGCATTTAATTCTCGTTTTAATGCTCCCTGTCTTCTTTTGTAATGATCCGCAGGGCGTCGTAACGACTGCTGCGTTCATCGCGCACTCGCGGTAATTTATTTCGCGGATACATTCGCCTGGCAAACGAATGCAAAGGAGGACGAAAAAAATAATGAGTCGGCAAACAAAAATTGAGCGATGTAATTTTTTTCGGTTTCACCGGCGGGGAAACCGCCTCGGGTAGCGCGTTTGATCGAAATTGTAAAATCGATCGCGTGTTCTCCGCGACGTCGAGCAAATAAACGGAAATACTTCTGTGTGTCGGCCGGGGGGCGCAGCTTCCACGCGAAAACACCAATAACCTTGGGCAAACATGAGGAAAAGTTACTTCGAGACGTTTCGCGAATGTCGCGATTCCTCTTCTCGTCGCTTTTCGCTCACGCGACATTAGCCAAGCTGCCGCTGACTCTGCGGTTTCCCCCTTTCCTCGCGTTCCGCAGATTCGCCGACGTTGCGAATCTGATTTTTTCCGAAATTTTTCGAAAAATCAAAAAACTACGTAAATCAAATCGCGGCCTCGTCGTAGCCATTCGTCCCGCTTTAACAACGGCCGCGTCGCCGAAGCTTCATCACTAAAAATGACGCGAATTTTGCGACGAAAATTAGAAAAAAAAAATACGATTGACTCTGTGGCGTGAATGACGTTCAATCGTAAGTGTGTTGACGTGTCGCCTGGGTGATATGTGCAGCGAGGCCAGTCGCAGCGTCAAGTCCCTTAAATATCTACAATTAACTTTACGTATTACACTTTAATTCAATATTCATATCTTAGACGCCATATGTTCCATTAATTCATTCACGCAATCGCAACATTCACGCTACAATTCTCGCACGCGACGCCTTATCCAACGACAAATTAACCTTACTTCGCAACGTTAATCGTAATTATAATGATAATAGTGATAATAATAAATATAGTTATTTTAATAATAATAATCTTAAAAAGTATGTCTATAAGTTCTCCCGAATTTTCCCACTCGCTCTTTACAATTATCGCCTGACAAACTATATAATTTAACGCTTATATCACTCGTACTTTCTTCTCTCGCTATATATTTTTTTTCAATCACCTTAGCTGCCCTCCTGTCATACATAATTATATATATATTTATATATATATAGATATATATTTTTATTTTCTTCTTTCTCCTCTTTTCCCATTCCCTTCCTCTCTCATTCTCTCGTCTATCTATACTTTCTCGCAATTCCCCGACGTGCAGCCGAGAGCCTCGCGAATGTCTCGTGCGGAATGTGGACGGGCAAAGGTGCGTGCGATTTCCTCGTACGGCTCGAAACAAAAAAATGAGTCAAATCTGTCTGGTAATTCGTCGAAATCGCGAGATCTTCCTGCAGACTGCGACGTCAGACGGCGCGAGATAACGACGGAGCCTCTGCGGGTTGCTGATCTGTCGTTGCGACTGGAGCGCCGCAAAACCGAGAATCGACTTCCGCGATGCGGAGGGTGAAGTGCGAGGAACGGACGCGGTGTCGCGGCTTTGGCAGTGCCCACCAGCGAGTTACTGTTCGGGTGCGGTACTCGCACGAATTACCTGGCTCGGCCGGATCTGCGAATCGCGTGAGTCTCACGAGCATCGTTTCTCGCTCGCCGCGCGCGGGGCACGTACCGCGCAAGGAGTTAGGAGCGGCGGCGACGACGACATTCGTCGTGCGATGGCGAGCGACGCGCAGCGATTGGCCTCTCTCGCGGTTCATCGTCGGGCAGCAGCGCCGGTTTCACGGGAGACTCGTCTCGTCCGAAGTCCGCGCGGCGTGGCCAACGACTGCGCGCGGCCAGCGAGCGAGGCCCGCGCGTCGAGAGCGCTCCCGTGACCGGAAACGCGTTAATTATGCCGAATCCGCAATCGGACCGGTCGGGACCGCCACCGCAATCGGATATCCGAGGGGAAAATTGGAAATCCCAATCAGTCCGTCGGACTGTTTATGCCGCTGGCTCCGGGCGAGCGCGTGAGCGCCCCCCGTGTGTTTGTCCCAGCCAGCCGAGTCGATTCGGGAGCCGGCGCACGTGCGCCGCTGCTGCTGCCTCGGCGGCATGACCTTTCGAAATTTTCGCGACCCGCAGATCTGCGGTTGTTGCATCGCGCATACGCGATGGGATCTTCCGATGCAACTCATCTCGCTCGGCGTTTATTCGCAATCAGTCGCGAACGCGCGCCACAAACTAAACTAAAGTCGCGCGGCGGTGATGACCCGTCATATACGTCGCGAGGTCTTTACGCGGTCAAAGGTCGCGGCCGCGTGTTACCGGCCTCGTTGTCGGTCGACACATTCGCTACGACGACACATATAGACATCGCGTTGGCGGGGGGCGCGCTCGAGACATTCGCGGAGACCCTTATGGCACATGCGGCTGGGCCGTCCGGGAAGCCGCGCTGCTGCTTCTGCTGCTGAGAGAGCGTCGCGGCCTACTCGCGGCCGAGATTACAGCCGAGGCGCGCCCGATGCGGCGCGCGGAGCGCGCGGCGCATCAGGGAACCGCATCGCACTGTGTGTGGCGCGCGGTTCGGACGACTCTGACATTCGACCGCGCGGCGGACCGACGTCCGGATTAATCTCGCCGTGGCTCACGGTCTCGCACGACCACCGCGACACGTGTGTTGGCTCGATCGATCGTTCCCATCCTCGTCGTAGTCCTCGTCCTCGGCGTCATCCTCGTCCTCGTTGCCCTTGACGTCCTCGCCCTTGCTGTCCTCGTCCTCGTCATCGTCATCGTCGTTGTCGTCATCGTCGTAGTAGTGGTGGCCCGCTGCTGCTGCTGCTGCTGCTGCGGCGTCGGTAGCGGTGGCTACGACCTCGATTACGGGAGCGACGCGGCCGCCACCGTCGCCGTCGCCGCCGTCACCGCCGGTGCCGCGAATGCCACAGACGCGTCTCAAACTCCCGCTGGCAGTCACGTCGCGACACAGAATCCGATCAGTGCGACGAAGACCGCGGTGAGGACTCGCCGCCCGTGGGTTACGACGGTCGCGTCGCTGCCCGATCTCGAGTCACCGGCACTCAGCCTTAGATTGTTAACGTAAGCCATGTGCACCGTCTCCTCGGCCTCGTAGCGCTTCGAGCCGACGTAGGACACGCAGCGAATCGTCACGGTGCCCTCGCCGCCGGTGAAGTGACCCGTTTCCGCCTCCAGACGCAGGCCCAGACTGTTGGGCGTGCCGGAACCCGGCTCGGGCGCCAGCGGCGGATGCCGCACCGTGAACTCCTTCGGCACCTGCGACACACGAGAATAATTCGTTAATTTTCAATAAATCCGATATATGATGATAATTATTTGCATTCGCGTATGTAGGTCATGAGCAATTGTTTCGTTCGCGCGCCGATGCGCGAGATATGAGCGCAACATGGCCGCCGTCGTTGCCGGCGGCATTGATCGAATATTTTGGACTATTTTAGGTGCGTACCGACGCGAAAAGAGCGCGAAAATAAAACGTGTATAATCGGCGCAGCTGCTGTACATCGTTGCTTTTGATATTCGCAAGAGTCACGTCCACAGCAGAATCGCGCTTACTCGACGCGCGTTTGCTTTTATTTTTCAACGCGGGACGTTTCTCGTATTCGTCGAACGAGGAAGGACGAGGAGTGTGAGAATTTTTCTTTGCAACTTCGTGCCCCGGGGTAGAGGGGGGGAGGGCGGGATGGTTGTACCGTAAAGAGGTTGAGTCTCGGCGAGAGTCGCGCGGCGGAAGGCGGGTCGGCCGGGCAGAGACTGCAGAGCCGCGGAAAGCACTGTCGTAAGGAATATTTCTCGCGCGTGCATTTTTCTTTCAGCCACGGCGCAGCGCGAGCGGCGAAATTACGGTCACCGACCTGGCACGAGGCCACACGTTCCCGCACGCGACGAGAGAAAGGGCACAGTGAGCGAGGAAGGGCACACTGAGGAAGAGGACGGGCGAGAGAGAGCGAGACACGCACGAGGAATTTCCACGGCGTCCGCTTCTCCGCTGCGCGACGATGCGACGCTTTTGCCACTGCTGCTGGCTGTGACCGGCTCAGCGCGGACGCCGCGGTCGGGTGTCGCGGGCCAAGATTCTCGCGCCCTGCGGCTCGGCGAAGGCGTGTTCCTCGCCTCTTCGCCGTTTTTTTTTATTTCGTCTCCCCCCCCCCCCCATCGCGCGAGTAATTGCTTCCGGACGCGAAAATCGTTTTGTCCGACGTCACCGGATTTTTTTTGTGCTAGGCTAAAACAAATTGCAATAGACGTCAAATTCCTCTGGGATGATATAGTCCCTGTTTTGAAATTGATTAGTTACAACCGTTTCAGAGGTACACCGGCCGCGGAACTCGCTATAACGAAACATTGATAAGAAAAATGTCTAAAATAATGGAAAGATCTGACATTTCTTATTTCAAATAAATGATTTGGTATATCCAGTTTTTTTTTTTTCTCAGTGTAGGTTTGTAGAATTTTAGTATATTTACAGACGGATCATTTTTATAATTCAACGCTTATTAATACGCATACATGTGGTGAAGTTTTAATTCCGTCCGACCGTATCCTGCATTTTTCACTTTTGCCCCGTATTGCCGCGTACGCCAAGTGAATACCTCAAGATTCGGACGAATAGGTCGGCCGGAAGCGGCAGCACCCGTCGCGCCCCGCCACGTCTTATTTTTCTCCCTTAATCCACTGCAAATTCATGACGCTCCATTCGCGCGAACTTCGCGCGCGAGACGTAATCTGTAAAGAAAGTGCTCACGGACTCGCGACGATGTATCCCGCGCGTCTCTCACCGTGGATGCGCGCCGGACAAAAGGGAAATAAAAACCCCGGGCGGACGAGTTCACGGATGAGAAACGATCGGTGTCGGAGGCTCCGGGCGACATTTCTCAGGCTGATAAAGAGGAGTGGAGAGGCGGAGAGAGCGCGCCGAGGGACGCGGAGAAAAATAGACAAGGAGGGGCGGACGCGCGTCGTCGACGCCGCGACGGATGAAAAAGAAAAAAAAGAAAGAAAAGAAAAAATAAATAAATATAAAAAAATAAAGCTCATCCGACGTAATTCGAGGATTCGCAGTGGGGAAGTGTAATTCATGGTTTCGTGCTTCCGGATTCTCCGCAACAACTGCCCAACGCGGATCCTTTTTCCCTCGTCCTATCTTTTTACGTTTTCACCTCACGTACGCTCGGACTCTTCGCCGCGCGTCTCCGCCCGCGACGAGAAGCTCAGCGAGAGTGCGACTCTACCTATCGCACAAATACGCCGATACTATACTATGCTATATATATACGATATATATCTATAGTGCCGTCGGTGGAGTAGAACCACCTAGCACTAGAGTTATATTACGATGCACCGTGGCAAACGGACTAACACGGTTTAGGGGGGATGTTCTTTAATCACGCCGAGTTTGTCACTAGTTTCGAGTGATGCGATTAGGTATATTGAATACGTGAAGAGATTTCGATAATTCGCAATCGCCACGCGTTCGAAATAAGACAAATAATGATAGCGAGAGTAAAAAAAAGTTCAAGCATTTTTGTGTAGCTTCGCACTCGAAGTGAGAGAGAAATCGTGCGACGACTGTCAAATGTCATTTCGCATCCGGTTATTTTTGTAATTTCCAACGTTTAGAAAAGCTTCCGCTTCGTGGTTCGAGTTTTCTGTGACAATAACTCAAACGAGAAGTGTATGTTAAAAAAAACTCAGGGTTTCGTTCCCGAATCTATCGACAGCTGCGCCACGACTATCGGTTTAATCTTTATTGTTTAATCGAATCACAAGCCTCGGCACCGCGAGCTTTACCCCCGCAAACGTTCGCGATTACAGTTAACGCTTTGCGGAACTCTAACGCTCAGAGTGCGACAGGTCGTAGATCGCACCCCGCCTCCGTCTACCCTATAAACTCTACTGGATCGTCGGCATCGAGCGATTCGCTGTGTGTGCACACGACATTCGTGTGTTTGACCAGCAGACTGTGCAGGCGGCGATCGGCTCGAGCTCGCGGCACTGCTATCGCTTTGCGGTCGCGAACCTACGTACGAGGCTTCGTCGGTCCGGTTGGAAGTTAAACCCGGCCGGAGAAGCGAAGACTATGTAGGCCACGAGGCCCGAGAGCTCTGAACGTTCTCGGGCGACGGTGCGACCCGCACAGCCGCGCGATGTCGTTGTTCGACGTGGTTACCACCGATTAATTCGGCGATTTTCAATTCATCGTGCCTTGACTTTACGTTTCAGTGCACGGAGAAAAATTAATAGTCGTGATTACCAATCGTTGGTCAGAGCTATCAATATTTTAGTAACTGCAACCAATATTTTCGTGGATCTAACCAATGATTGGTAGCCGCAACTATTGATTTTTTTCAGTGTGGAAAAACATCTAGCTGTGCATTCAGTGGATCGCAGCAGGCGTCGAAAATTCGTCGAGCTCTCGTCGAAAACACCGGGCTTTTTAATTTAATACATTATTTAATTAAACTGAATATTAATATTTAATCCACTCATATTATCGCTGGTGTCTTGGTACCAGCGATATTGCACCGCGGAAGGCAGCGCAGAAGGAAAGTACATCGGTCCCGAAGCTCTTTTCGAGGAACGAGTCGGAGAGGGCGTGTTTGCGGACGGCCAGGGTGCCGGACAGCTGCAGCACGGGACGACGCAAGTGCAGCGTCGAGAGAAAGACGACGACGACGACGACGGTAAGTGGAAATTAGGGCGGTTCGCGCGAAACGAGAGGACGCAGAGAGGAAAACCGTCGGCGTGCTGGAGGTCGGACGAGCGCACGCGCGCGGTCGTGTACCAGGCTCCCCATGGGCGCCCATCCCGGGTGTTCGTGTATTCGTGGGTGCGTCCGGCTTATGCACGTGGGCTGTCCGGATTTAATTTGCACCCTCCTCTCCTTCGCGCTGTCGCCCCGATTTAGTGGTCGAAGGTGCGACCTCTCGCTCTGTGATCTCTCGTGCCGGGGCCAACGCGTTTTCCCGCCCGAGTGACCGTCCGCTCGGCAGTGGCCTTTCAAGGATCGCCGAACGCACGTCCGACAGACGAATTTTATCTTCATCGCGACGACGGGGTAAAAATTAGAAAATACCTGCAAAGCAATTTTTCACTTTTTTTTTTATTACTCTTACGTAGTAACTTTATTCTGTAAAATGGTACGCTCGAAAATCTTCGCGTTCAAAGTGCGGAGCGTGAAAGAATCTCTCGTCGGACGTCTCGGCGCGACGCCGAGGAGAACGAGAAAACGAAGGGAAGCGAATTCCATTCGCGGAACGACTGGTCGGGGATTACCGGCCCTCGCCCTATGATTCCGTCGATTTACTCTCTGCTTTTTTTCTCTCTTTCTCTCGCGTCGTTTCTCCGCCGTTCCGGCACTTCGGGCCGCCGCCGCGCTTCACCCCGTTTTCTCACGAGCGCGCGATTTCATTCTCGGCTTTCCCATCACCGCGCCAGAGATTAAGTGGCCGAGCGCGGTGCGTCTGCGAGAGGGCGACGGGATCTGAACTTTCGCCGTGTTGCGGACCCGGACACCCACAGCCATCCCCGCGACTTCGTTCGCAACGCCGCGCGCGTTCTCTCCCGGCCGCTCGTAGACGCCTCCTCGTTTCCTCCTTCGTCGGAATCCCCGACGGAATTCTTCGGGAAAACGGCAAACGGTGATCGAGAGAGAAAGCTCGCGGGGAGAAAACCAAGCGAGTTTGTAATCCACCTTTTGGGAGTCCGGAATCCTCGACAAACACATTTTTGTCTCTCACACCTCGTGGAATTCCCAATTCCGCTGCCTTACTATAATAAAACACACGACTAAAATTTTTCATCGAAAACTCGATAAATTGACGACCAGCAAAAAAACCCTCCAATTGTCCGTCAAGCGGACTCGTATCGCTGTCAAGAGCCACGAAAGTCCGGACGAGAAGCCACAATTAAAAGACGCATTAATTCATTTGATTTACGTTCGACCGCGGTCGCGAGGGGGGCACCCCTTGTCGCCCGTTTAGCCGCCCCGTTAATCCTGCGCCGCGACGGGGAATCTCTAATAACAAGTCCAATTCCCTCGACACTCGACACGCGCGAGAAGCGCAATACATTCTCCAACGTTCTTACCTGTATACGACATGGAGATGAGTGAGGAAAAGCTCTGTGTCGCTCGAGTCGGGTGTTCTGTTCGGTAGCCACTCAGCGTCCGCTATCAAATACCCGGGAACATCAGAAGCCTGGGGCGCGCGATATGCGAAGTATTAGGGACCCGGTAAACAGGTTTAGAATGAGTTGGAGAGGGTCACAGGGGGCCGTGGGTCACGGGGGTCAAGAGGGGGTATAGCTAATATCGTGCGTGTATGTTCAGTCCTATGGGGAATGTCACGTCGGTCGCTGGGCTAATTACGAAATTTCAAAATTGACGTTATACACTCCGCCCGCGAATTAATGCCCAATCCGGTTCGACCGCCGCGCTCATATTTGACGGTAAACAGCGAGCGAGCGACCGCGGAGCCCGCACGACGAGGAGATGCGTCGCAGTGATTGGCCAAGGTCGAACGAACGGATCTCGCCGAGCGCGGAGTCGCGGCCACCGCGAGCAGCCAACGACCGGGCATCCGGTTGATTCCTTTAAAGGCCATTTACTGTATCGTTTGCACTTTATGGCACACAGACGACCGCTCGGGAATCGCGATCTGTGGTTAGCCGCGTATTCAGTTATATGCGCTCGCGCACTCCATCTCTCGGTGTGTACCACACGAACGGATTCGCGGTCGTCGATATACACCTCCTCCTCCCACTGGTCTCTCTATCTCTCTTTCGCCACTATCTGTTCTGTTCTGCCTACAATGCCCGTTACAAGCCTCTTCCTCGCCAATCTCTGTTTCCATCCGCGAACCGCTGTCCGCTATAACCCATAACGACAAAACGTATCACGTCATTGCTACGGGGCATTTTGCAGGTCTTTGGCGCTGTCTCTGTGCGTGTATATATATATGTGTGCGTATAGTATATATACTCGTACCGTACGTGCGGTTTGATTAGTCGCTTACCGCGTCGCGAAACACTGAATAATTCATCGTGACGCGCTATTTACGTGATTGCCCGACGCGAGTCCCACGGGCTTCTCGACGCGACGACCCCTTCGACGGGCCCTCCCCCTCCACCCATCCACCGAAGCCACCGCGATCGCGACCGCTTGACGTTGGCTTTGGCTTTTTCCATGCAAAATATATTCCATAAATCATTCGGCCTGGACTGCCGCGCTTGCACGGTAGAACTGAAGGTAGCTATGCGCTGATAACCCAGTAGTCAGCACAGCTTAACTTCGTTCTCACTTGATCTGTCGTTTTACGAGCTTGTGGCACTTGACTTAAGAGCCTTTTAAATCGGCTCGTTGGATTTTTTTCTGAATGTATAGCAAAGAAATTTCGAACAATTGTTCGAGGTGGGAAAAATGATTTTGCTTTAAATTGAGATTACAGGGGTGAAGTTGTTTTACTTGTTTCTGCTATAAGATTTCTTTTCGACGAGTCTCAAACTGACGGAAAAAAGTTCTCATTGGCGAGACGCCTATTCCGACTTTCCAACCTGAAACTCCGTAATTCTGAGTGTTGCTAAAAAGAACTGAATAAATGGTCCAATATTCTGGATAGATGATTTCCGTTACAGCTCTGCCACTTCTCGCTACAGGAATTTGATTGTGTCTCCTCGCCTTATTTTTTTTTATCCACCTCTTTGGCGAAAGTAGAACAGAAATAAACGCGTTATTGCAACGAGTCGCGCTTAAGAGCGAAACGTAAGCACAACACGCCAAGAGGCGTCTCAGCGATAGGTCAAGTTTGTCGTCGTTTGACGACGTCAAGTTTTTGACCTTATTCTCCGTTTGACCCTCGAACGGACTCGCACAAAGAGGCTTAAAGCGCGGGAACCCCGAACCCTCTGGAATCCCCTAGCAACGTGTAAGCCTGAAAATCTGGCGCTCTTTAAATTCTTGGAATTCGAGATTTCCGATATCGGAACAATCGGCGTTTTTGCCGCTTCGGATACATGGACGACACATGTTCGCCGAGCCGCTATAGTCGTCCGACCTTCGGTCACCTTTATTGCCCTTTGCCCATGGTAAATCGCTCGATCCCACTGATAGCAAAACCAATGAAAAAAAATCAATCGATCGGAAAATTCAGAGATCGATAAAAAATGTGCTCGATGATCAGGCCAATCTCGATAATCGTTAAAAATCGACATTTTTTAAGCCTTATATCATTTCGGAATGATGTCGTTTCACTTTACCCTTCCCTCCCCCTTTGCCACTACCCTCAAGGACCAACCGCGTATGACGATCGTTAAGTTTTATCCGCGAGTCCAAGAGGCGATCCAATAGCCACGAAAGCGGTGGTATACTCGGAGAGCCGCGTGACTTCGTGCGGTACATCGTGACGTACGTATCGTAATTAAGACGTTTACGCTCCTTTTACGAGTTTTATCGCAGCCGGGCGGCAATGACGGATCCGCTGCGACGTTTTAACGCCTCCGGCCTGAACAGCCCGGATTATGACTGTATTATGAGCGGGTGGGTGGGGACGGCGGCGAGTGTCGCGAGTCGCCTGCTGTACGAGGTGCTTCGTCTCGCTAAATCGTTGGAAAATGAAGGTCGGACGCGCGCCAGAGAATGAAGGACCATTGTCCGTGTCTTCCAGGACAATGCGCCGACTTCGTATTCATGGCGCGATGCATGCACGAATCTCGACGCTCACGCCGGTGTTATCGCGCGCGATAACCCGGCAATATAACCGTCCTGCGCGGGGATATTCACCTGCGCGTTACACGAATGAATAAATATGCATGGAGCTCATTGAACGTCATTGTCGCGACGGATCGCGAGCGACAAAATTGCAATCGTCATTGTCGCCTAAACGGTCCTGAAATCGCGTACGCCGCGAATATCCGCAATCGAATGTCCATAAAGTATATAACCGATGAATTATCGTCTCGATTCCGGATCATGAGAATTTTGGCAACCGCCGCGTGGTATTCGCGGTGAGTTTCCAGTGTGCACCACGGGTATTTATTTCGAGCCTGCTCGAGTATAGCACCGGAATAATCAGGGACGCAAAATATTTACGAACGCCTATTAATTGATCCGGGTGTTTCGCGGCTATCAAGTAGCCATTAACGCGTCGCGCCCGAGTGTTATTAGAGTCACCCCTCGCTCCTCTCCCGCGTTCCGGGGTAAACGCTACCGGCCAATCGTATAATGATTCACGCGCGGTACTCAACGCCGTACGAAATTCATTATAGAGGCCGGTGACTCGGATTCCGCGCGGAAGGGTCGACGTACGCGCACAGAGCAATCGAATTAGCCGCTAAACGTATCCGCGACGACCGCAGGCGGGACGTCGACGTTTCGGTTCATTCGTCCAGCCAAGTATATGGACCGACGGTTGTTTTGTATATATCGCGTTCGGCCGGACGTGTCGAGTTCGCTCTCGTTTCGCCGATTCTCGTCTCGGGGTCCGGTCGATCGCGCTGCGCACCGCGCGACTTGTGACACGCGCGCCGCATATTCGCCGCGCTAACTTCATATTCGCGCGCACTAACTGACGAGGTATTTGGTTTGCACTGGCGTATTTGCCGACGCTGCTGCTGCTGCTGCGGCTGCTACATGCGTAACAACGGTCCGTACATATTGCCACAGCTGCCGTGTGCACACGCGCCTCGCGGATGGTAACCGCGCCCCGCGAGCAGGATTGTGTTTCGAGCGAAGTGCCGCCGACTTTTTTTTTTTTTACTAACTAATCATTTTTCTTTTACGTAAAATCTCGACCACTCTGCGTAACGATTTTTCTTTTTGTGAAAAAAAATGTTCCTACATATAAAAATATAAAAGACTTCTGTCACAAGAAATTAATATTTCCGCGGATTTCCGTTCGTTTTTTCTCTCGAGTGTTGTGACCTCGCTTTTGTATTTCTAATCAGAGCGACCGCCGCGTCGACGAGATTATTTTCCGGCTTATCTCAGCGCCTTTCGGACCCTCGGCCGTTCTCGCGGTTCTCGCCCGGCTCTTAATCGCGTTAGCGAAGGAGGTGGCGCTCGGTTCGGTAAAACAGCCGGAGATATACCTGCGGACTCTGCGCGAGGGGATCGGGACGACGATGGTGGTGGCGATACGAACGCCCGGACTAACGAGCGAGGGCGAAGCGATCGAACATTTGATCGCGGATATACGGCGCCGAGCGAGTGGCACACGTAGCAACGTTGCTCGTGTCCGAGGGGTAGAAAGGCTTTTTACTCTATTTTTCCTTGTCGGTTCATCCTAGCGGCGGTGGCGCGGAGGCGAAGGCGGCTTCTACGGTCTGCGAGGATCCCGGAGACGCGCGTGAGATTCCAAGTGCTGGCTCTGCTGCTGCTGCTCCGTTGGTTACACGGTTTACCCCTCGTGTGTCGTAAACTCCCGGGGATCGTCGCCTATATTCTCACGTTTCCGTCCTTTCTCACATCTTTGGCCGCGTTCATTCTTTCCGCACACGGACACAAAAGCGCGCGCCCGCTCTTTCGTTTGTCCTTCCCCCTTGTGTGGCCAATGTGGCTCGGTTAACAACCCCCGATACCGCAACCGAGAATCCGTATCTCGTCGTCGTCGACGTCGACGCGTTGTGTCGTCGTCACCGGGGCAATTTCGCAGTTTTGCCTTAAACTTTTCAAACCCACTCGGGGCGCCACTACCTATTTTCCGCTATTTTATACGACCCGAGAATTGTGTATCGATGGGATTAGTTCGAACGCCACTGGTGGGATAAACCGTGACGCCGCGCTGGTGTCTTTTATGCTTCTTCGGTCCTTCGGGTTTTCGCTTCGGATTCTTCCGAACACTCGTTATCGGCGAAACAATATCGCCGGGGTATCGGAGCATCGACAATATGAACAGCGGTTCTGCAATTATTCGTCACGATGAAAAACAGCATATTGAAAATTTGTCTCTGTCTCCGACGAATGAATACAAAGCACGAGCAGTCGCAAGCTCATTAGATAGTTGACTTATAGCGCTCGCGTGTCGCTTCCCGTCATTATCGATATTCATGAGAATCATCCATAAATCGAGGTATAAATAAATAGAACTTGTGCATTATTTGCCGCGATGCATATGAAATGAGACGTAAAATCAATGAGCATTCGTTCGTTTGGGCGAATCCACAGCGTCAGGGTTGTGGATTTCACATTATTGTGTACGCTCGGTACAGGGTTTGGCGATAGTGCTCATTCCTCGATGAGGAATGATTGTGTGGTTGGGAATGGAACTTGTGACCGCAAGTTCCTGTCCTAAGTCGGTGGGGAAAATTGCAGACGGCGAAACCCCGTACGATTATTGTGGGTTCTCTCGATTGTGTATCATCTATGTGATATATATCGCACAGTCTTACTCTAATCGAGTTAGTGAGAGGAACACACGAAAGATGGTATTTGAGATCCGGCCGACTAACGAGCGACCGGCTATCAAACCCTCTAACTGTTTCTCGCCCGGACGTTCGAGGGTTACGTGCGAGGTGTTGGATGCTGGAGAGAGGAAGAGAGGAAGAGAGAGAGAGAGAGAGAGAGGGTCTTGTTTTCCTTCGACGGCTGGAGCGAAGCCTCGTTATCGCTACCCGCGTCTGCAGCGCAGCGTCCGCACCACATGCCAACCGGTACATAGTATACTAAATATATATACATACTATATCCTATGTAATATATATGTATGTATGCCTGTACACAGATATATGCTATAGCCAACGTGTAACCACCTTTCTGGAGCGATACGTGCCGATACCAGCTGGCAATTGCCATGAAATTCTTGTCCCCCCCCCCCTCTTCTCTCTCTCTCTCTCTCTATCTCACACGTATCCGCCTGGCTTCTGTCTTTTCTTCCTATATCGCGCGGTGTCAGTGCAAATTTATAGCTATCTCTACATACTATATGTGGATTTCTGTGCCCATCCGCTCGGCACGTCTGCGTAAAGCGCAACGAGTAAGGGGAGGTAGGAGGAGGGGAAGGCGCAGTGTGGGGCTGATTTTTACTTGCTTGATTTTTACCGTAACCTCCTCTTAAACATATCGACCACTGCTAACATTGTGGGAAAAATACCGTTGGGGAATATACACGCGTTTTTTCTTTATCGATGCCGTCGAGCCTGCGGGGGGGGGGGGGGGGGGGTCACAGGGGGCGGCAGGGGAGAAAATTATTATTAAGGTGAAAAATTATTCAGGTAAATAATGGCACGACGTCGCTTCGATCGCGTCGCCGCGTGATTGACGCGACCGCGTTAAGTATCAAAATATTCCAATAGCCTCGGGACATTCGTTAGGTCTGAAATAAGAATTTTTTTACGCGCTTTTAGGTACGGTAGGTGAAAATATTCCCGACTCGTCTAGTCGTTCCACACACTCACTCGTCTTTTCGTCCACTCTGCAAATATCTCCGTGAAAAAGTCAAGTGACACCGCGCGATACCGTGCGCCACGAAAGGGCTTCCGTAAAAATGTGGGAGCAGAATCTCGTGCTTGGAATGAGAAGACGACTCGCGAAAATGAGCAGGGCGAAATTTCGGAAGCGCCGTAGGAATTTCTCGCGAATGCCTCGTAGCTCATACAGTAAACACTACTGAGCGAGCTGCCGGAAAGTGAGGGCCGTGCTTTTTCATCTCCCTCGACCCGGCTCTCGTTCGCCGATGATTTTTTTCTGCATTTTTTTCGCCTACTTTTCATTCTCACTCGTCATTCTTTCGCATTCCATTCCCAGTTCGATTTTCTTTTACTGCGTCGCATGGGGTCGACGGCAATTTCATTTTTGCTCGAATAAATTCGGGACACAAGGATCGGCTGACGGTTTCGCTTTAAGTTTACGTTCTTTTATATTTGATCAGCGTTGCGGGTGATTTAAAAATTCGAGAACCAAAAATTAATTTTCGTGTTTTTCTCGTTGAATTTTCGATTTTTCGTGCAAATGTCTTTTTCGCAAAAATCGCAAGGGAAAAAATAATATTTCGCATTTTTCTCATCGAATTTTCTCAGCAAGATAAATTAACGGTTAGTTTCACGCGTGCGGCTAATGAAAACTTTAAAATTACAGCTGCGCTTATGTTTGTCTTAATTCGACCGCCACTTTTCATCCCACTGTTGACTCTTCCGCCCTCTCGTGCGACGTTACTGCCGGCACTCGCTTTCGCTCGTACACGCTCTCTTGCCCGAAGGTTCTCGCGAAAATTCATGACCCACCCGAGCGATAAAACCTCGGAAAATATCGTGAAAGTTTACGATACCGCGCGGCCAGGGTGGGCGAGCGGCACGAACGCGATAAGGGATGGAAAACGATTGGCCATCGTGTCACCGCGAACTCTCCGCACTATGTTTCTTGTGATATGTGTTACGATAAGTTCTGTCGATTCTTTCTCACACACCGAAAGTATTTAAAGATACATCCGTAAATATAATTTCAGTACTCAGTCGCGGATTTGTCATTGACAGTAATTGTCTTATTCGTCTCCATTAAATAAAAAAACCCTGGCTAACTAGCCACGAAGGCGAACACTTGGAGTTGATATGATATCGTGTCGATTTTATGCGGTACGGACGGAGAAAAAAGGGTCGGCGAATATAAATTTTAGAACTGGACTTTTTTGTTTCCACAAAGCACAGACGCGCGAAAAGAGAGAGCAGAGTGCGAGACGAGGTGCGATGATCCGCGAGCGGCGGAGCACGCCGGGTGTGCGTTTATATTCTCGGTTATCGCGGTGAAATCCACAAAAATTCATGAGCCGATACGTAGCGCAGGGGCGAGCGGAAGGACGGGCGGCGAAAATACTTGGCGAAAGTTTACGACGTTACCGCGAGGTGGGTTGCCGGGCATTCGGTATCACCCCCGGCAACCCCCGTGCGAGTCGGAAGGGTCGGAGGGTGAGTCAGCGAGACGGGGGACGGGAAGTGCGGGAGAATCGGAAAACGATCGGCCATAAAGGAATACAGAGGGTTCTCGCCGAGTTCGCTGGCTTGTCAATTGATGTGAAGATCGTGGCGCGGAATTTTGAGGTTCATCGTCGCAGCTTCACGCGGCGCTCCCTTCGACCGTGGTTGGCTTTTGGTCGGCTAACGCCTGAATTTATCTTTATCAATGGAACTTTGGAATTCAACGGATCTGCCGCTTAGAGCTAACAAATATCGTTGCATTAGTATCGTAGGATTTCAGTCATATGTTTTGCAAAAAAGTCTTCTTATTTGCAAGGCAGTTAGTTGTTTGCAAGGGTAACATCGGCTCGATCGATGACTTCTTTTTATTTGTAAGACATGATGGTCTGTCATTGCAGTCAGGTGCCTAAAGTGTTCGATGCCGAGGTATTGAATCAGCCAATTAGCGGAGATTAGACGTGCATATTTGAGCGGTATAGTGAAATAAACGAAGGATAGGCCGTCGATGCATTCGGTGCGACGCCCCTAACGCACGTATATACATATATGTACGTCACGCTTCTAGGATTATGTACAGAGACCTTAAGCGTCCAGCGAGGGTGCGGCCACATTTCTCCATACCGAAGCCCCGGTCGTAACACCGCCCGAGAGTACGGCCGAGCTTTGGGGGTAGGGTAGATGCGGCGGTCCAATGCAGCGGTATTGAGTGAATCTAACGAGGTTCCCGACACCCCCATCCTTCTCGGCTCCTCGGTCTATATTAATACTGCTTATCCAATTAGTCCGGTAATGGACACAGCACAGTACGAGTAATGGCGTAAGCTCGAAAGCTTGTTTGGTACGAGAAACGCGTTCCAGTTTGCCGCACAGATAGGGAAACCTTGCGAGAGTCACGTGACTCAAAGCTATGGGACGTCTTATGAGAGGCCATTATCCCGCAAATGGTCGCAACTGCAATTTCGATTGGCGACGGCGAGCAATTTCGGACATTATAAAGAGACTTCGGGTATTTCACTTGTTCTCGCAAAAAAATGACTGAAAATTATTTTTCAACAGAGCCATACGTTTAACGATAAATCGTGTAAATGATTGGGTTCATCTGTAAAATTCGCAACGTGAAATGTGCGAAGTTTTGTACTGCATTTTTGTATTCAATTAGTCGGTTGCCCATTCTCGCTGCCCAGAATGATTCGCAGTGCAGTTATGCATCGTACCACCCACGAGCTATGGAATCCTCTGGTAAATCAAATGAAACGTGTATGCGGAGTTATATAGCACTGCCAGAATGAATCGTAATTTTGTACGGGACGAGTACGTCGAGCATTCACTAACTCCGATAGCCGTGACATCGTAAAACGGTGATTGACGTTTTACATATAGTAACGCGCGCGAGGGTTTACGACTTATCCGCTGCTGTAGATAGGAGAAATTTCGTTTGCGGGATCCTTTCAGCCGCAAAGTCGATATATGTCGGATCGATTACGAGCAAAGAGCTCCCGGTGTTCGTGTGTGTCGTCGACTCTCCAGCTTTACGGTGTCCTCCGAACGTAATTTGCCTTTGATTACCGCGATAGTGGCTTAATTGAGCCCCTCGCCTCCTGCCACACCGCGCGCGCGCACGCGTTCGGCGCATATTATATTGCTCGCTCGAATAATTTGAATTCATTATGGTTATTAGGCTTTCAGATGCACGATATCCGGACTGAGCTGGCCCGAAGGGTGATTCGAAATAATTATTCGAAAAGATTCGAATAATCGAGCGGAATTAACGTTGCCGACGAGTTGAACTCACCTTCTGCTCGATACTCTGAAGTAGTATTTGTGAATGAAAGGTTCGGTATATATTTTTAAATCGCCGTCGTGCATCGTATAAATTATAAAGATTTTGCGTTATCCCTCTTTTAAAAAGTTCATGAGTAACGGAAAGCATTGTTAGCAAACTATTCGAGCTGTGATTGGCTGGTACTCTCAGACCGAGTCCAGGTTTATTTGTCCTTGATAACTTTGACAGTTCTGTCAAATAACGTATTTTTTTTAATCCACTAAAAACAGATTGATGGCAGTGTTTTCAGGGGTAGAATATGCGACCTGAGAACGATGGTATAGGTTAAAAGTCGATATTTTGAAAAAATAAATTTCCTGACCCCGATTTGGGAGGTTTTTGGCCGGGCGGCCAGATCTAGGATTTCTGACAAGAAAAATGACAAATCTCTTTTTTTTTTCAAAAGTAACTGAACAAGGGTTTTTTAGTTGCGATTTACCCTTTTAAAGCTTTATAAGAGCGCAGCAGCACAAAAGTATCTCGGGCACGCGCGCCAGCGCGTGTGATTAGCCTAGTTAATAAAAATGTCTCATTTTCACGCCACTATTTTATTGCGTAAGATTTGGATATCGAAGCGGACGCTCTTAGGCAAAACGGATTAATAATGTATGTTTATACAACCGTAAACAACGTATGCTTCATTTGGTTTCTTGGTACTGCTTCAGGGGGGGGGGGGGGGAGGGCGCGTTTAAAAAAATTGTACAAGCCCCTGAAACAAAAACAAATCAATGTGAAAAAATATTGCATGCGATGGCGGGCATAAAGTAACGATTTGAACCGCGCAGCTTTGCTAAAAAAAAAATGCTCGACACTGGAACGTTCCGAACAATGGGTTAAATCGCGATGTGGAATTACTCGGCAACTCCGACGCGTTTGCGCGAGAACGTCAAGGTATTCGAAGTTTGGGCCTATATGAATTCGATTCAACGGTTCGTTTAACACGTTACACGAGTGAGTTGGGTGCATCGCCTCGAGCGTGCGACGAAGCGACGAAAAATCGAAGTTCGCCGATATGTCAATCCTCGCCGGGAGCTCTCGAGCTTTTGTCCGTAATTGCGAAGCGACGACATAACCGTTGTCGTCCCCGAACCTATTTTTTTCTACGTCACAATTCAATGTATCCGGAGTGTTTGCTCTAAAACTTTCCTACCGCGTCACAAGGCTTCCCCGTGTGATTAAAAAATGTCAGCCGCGAGTTCTGATATTTCGACAAAATGAATATGATGACGTCAAACTTCTCCGGGTGGTAGTACAAATTCTATTGCTATGGGCTGACAAACGTGTGGAAAAGAAATTCTGTTAAAAAATTGAATTCCCTCTAAAGGTTATTCCATGAATTCTGGACGCTGTTGATATTTCAATGTAAAATCGTTACGAAGAATCGAGCGAATGTGATTTCTCGGTAAAATTGTTGCCTGTGTCGTAAATTAAAACTTTCCGGTGCAATCGGTAGGTCTAAGGGTTGACGAGGCAGATTTTCGTCACGGAAGCTGTAACTCTTTTTGGTACAGAGGCTCAGTACGTGGGAGACGCAGAGCGGGTCCGAGAGAATTTGACGCAGTGAATTCGGCGGTGGGGGTAACCAGGTCGGGGAGAATATGAAAAGCGGTGTCGAGCCGGGGGAACGCGGTCCAAGTCTTTTTTCCTTATGCGCTCGCGGGTTAAAGCGGAACCGAGCGGGGAAGGCGCGCGTGGTGCCGGGTCGCGCCCGCAATCCCGTTTTCGTCGTCCCTTTCCGCACGTCCGTCCCAATAATGGCATGTGCTCCCTTTCTCTCTCTCACCTCTCCACGCTGCTCAAGTTGGTACTCGTTTCCTCCCGCGACCCGACACATTACCAACACACCGACGAAAGGCCCACACGTCGCCCACGCGTACGTACGTTTTGCGCAGGGCGAGGGTGAACCGTTATACGTGCTAATGCGTAACCCCCGAGCGTCGGAACCGCTCACTATCCGCGAGATATAATGGAAATGCGATTTTAACGAACGCCAGCTTGAGTCTCCTGAGGCGCGCACGAGATTTTTCACCGTTTTCCCACACTGCCCAACGGCACATGAAACGTCAACCCTTCCGAAGCAAAATCTTTTTTTTTTTTTTTTTTTTTTTTTTTTTTTTTTCAACGCGTGCAATGGCGTTATGGATATTGTACCTAGTCCGCCATTATTTTTCCTCCCGGCCACGTCCGATGGAAAATTGTTATTTGTCTGCACTCCCATCCGGCAGCAAACTTTATTGAAAAAAACAATTATTTGTTTTTCGCATACACGACGAGTACTTCATATTTATTCGTGAAACGCGTGGCAAGCGGGCGACTATGCGGTGACTTTGACGTCATTGCGTGATAGCTTATCAGGCGGGTTAGTTTCCACAGCCGACAAAAAGAGATTTATGGAAAAGTTGCGAATTTCCGTGAGGTCAAGTTGTCCTAATTATCAGAATGCTGTGTAAACGATTTCGACAATTTGTTTATCAATTTCGAGCGTGGACAAACTTGCGCAACGCGACGCAATTGCAACGTTGTACTTTGTAAACGAAATGTATATTTACCGATTTTCCGTTGATGGTCCACTGCAGAGTCGCTTTGGGTATGGAGGGCCAGGCGGTGCAGTTGGCAGTCACGTTCTCGCCGACGGCGTAGTGTGTGGACAGGCCCGTTATTTGAGGCGCGCGTTTCGGAAGGGCTGAAACATAATTTCATCGTGCTCGGTAAAATGTTGTTTGCTCGGAATAAGAAAACAGGGGTTGGAAACTTGTGCAGAGTTGGTGCACGCTCACTTTGCTTCTGAGGCTCGGAGCGCGAGTTCCTGTCTGTTTTCCGTCGACGCGAAGTGACTGCGTGCGGTAGGTTATGGCCGCAGCCGCAGGTAAGGCATAAATTGCTGCACACGCGAACGTACCACCTTCCGCACGGAAGAACGAATGCATTTTTAACGAGAGACCCGGCCCACGTGACGGGCTGACGAGGCCACGAGAACGCGCTGAAATGTAAAATAATTGAACGGCCCCGCTGGCTCCTCTCGGCGTCCTCTTAACCAGCCCGAAATCCCGAACGATTTCATCCCAACGTGACCCGCCATGCATGGTTCACTGCAACCTAGATGCCAGTCCGAGTGCCAGGCCCTAGATTGGATTGCATATCTCACGTCTTTCACAAAAGGAATTGGTAATTAATAAACAAAAGGGGTGAGTAATAATGTTCCGAATATAACACGGGAATGTCTTATCAATTATTACAAAATGTTGTTAATTACCGGTTTTCTTTATTGATGAATTTCAGTCGAGAGGTTTTAATTCTATTTCTGTAAAATTATTTTTCTCCGTCCAGCGAGTAGCCGAGAGAGAAAAATTTAATATTACATTTTTAAATCCTCAAAATTTTAATTTTATGCAACACAAAATTGGATCACATTTAAATGCATCGTGTATTTGAGTCGAATAAATTCATCCTCGGAGGTAGTATCTCGCTCCTTTCGCGCAGTATAATATGCACATGGTTAATTTGTGTAAATGATTCAATTAAATGCTTATTTCAGAGTAAAATATCGTCCTGAGAATTAAAGGATATTTCATTTTTGCTTTTCAGTGTAATTGCCACGAGTCGAAGGCCCGGGTATGGTTCATAACACCGCTGATCGATCATTACGTTTATCAGCTGCAGTCTGACCACTGCAATACTGACAGCGGGTGCAGTGTTCGAGCGGCCCGTTCTCCATAATGGCACTAATTGGCACGCCGGATTATGAGAGACAGTCGGGGAGATGTGAAGTGCGAGAGCGCGAGGGGCATCGAGTGCGGGACGCGAATACCTGGGCATCGTTTTGCAGCATCACCACTCCAAACCAATCCCTTCGGCTACGGCATCGCTCTCTCCGGCAACGAACTCTCAATTATACGCTCGCGTTGCAGCACCGACTCGGCGCTACTGGTCGAACACCTACGCACGGAACGGGGAAAGGGGGAGGGGGGAGGGGGCATACGTGCACACGAGCAGCGTCACGAGCTCCGGCAATTCGGCGGTCCTAACTGACCCATTAATGCCTTCCGCGTTAGGTGGAAGCCGGCGAAATATCCGGCTCACAATTAAAAGCCGGCGTAGAACACTCGTCGAGCATTCTACGCCGGCCCAGGCCGTTCGTTTCCCTCGTTCCCTAATTCCTCTGCGCTTCGCTTTTCGTCGATGAGCGGACTATAAATTTGAAGCTGCTCAATTACAGGAGTGTATTCACACAGCAACCCGAATACGGGGTTACGCCGATCAGCGGCGCACTAACGAGATGAGAGGTCAGTTTCCGATTCCACGAATTCGCGAATTATTTGCGTGCCCGCGATTTTCCCCGGAAACCCACAATGACCCCGCTGCGCCAGCCGCAGCTCGACGGTGTGATTTGCCGATTTCTTTTATCAATACCGGGAAATTCATGTAACTCGATTCGTGGGTTGCAAAGCACGCGATACTGCTGTTCACTCTGACGCTCACGTATTAAATACGATGCAATTAGTATTAATAACGCCGGATACTTGCTTATTTCGTTATTAATTATTTGCTTTAATTGATTTTCGTGTACCTCTTCATTTAATGAGGTAGGGTGTGTAATGGCTACCTCAATAAGAAAAAGCATAAACATAATTGCGTGCGAAGATCATTACTTTGATTAAAAAACGTTTGTTTCTTTCGACACAATATACAATTGAAAAATCATTTCGAATTGTCGTTTAAAGCGGGGTCATATTTCATCTAGAGCGAGAATAAAAGACTGAAATAATTTTCAACCCGCGGCGATAAAGTAACACACGGTCGGCATATCGATATTTTTACGGACGGGATAATATCCCCACCGTGGAATTAAAGTCGAATATTGCCAAATTATTCTTCGACCGTTATACTCCCATCGAGTCGTCGTTCTCGTTTAGTTCGTACGGACGATCCTTTTTCTCTCGGTATTTACAGGTCGAGTGTGTGACGTGTATTTTTTTTCTGCTTTTCATTGTACTTTATAGACGGTTTTTAATATCTGAAGTTATGGAACAATTTCCTGGGACGTGCGCGTATAGGAATATTACGAGCGATAAGCGGATGCCGGGGACCCCCCCACGGGATCGGGCAACGGTATATTACGAGGCGTTATAAAGCGCGCGAGAGAGGAAATAAACACAAAGAGTGTAACGATGTACCGGGCGGGTTCAGCGGACGCTACTCGCGCGATGTGCGCGCGAACGCAGTCGATAACGCGATGCGTAAATGCTCGGCGCAATAGTTATTCGCTCTGACCCGCTTCGGGATTGAAGACTCCTCTCGTTCCGCGCGCTCTTTGTACATATTTGTTGTGGATATTATTTTGCAGATTGAATTTACGACGTAACCGTTATAAATACCAGCCGGCTACCCGGCAATATCTGTTCACTTATTTGTTTAATTCGAACATACCGATAAATTCCAATGTTAAATCGAAGGCATTTTCCAGCACGTCCAAACGTTCACGGAACTGCGATGTCTATCTGTCGGTCACTCGGCGGTTCAAAATTCCATCCTTAATGACCGCCGTATCACTTGCGAGAAAATGCGACCGACTGTTCGCCATCTAGCGGCGTCTGCCCGAGTTACCGTGTCGCTCCGCACCCTTGGCCATCGTTCTGGAAACAATTTGCGCTTTCGTTTCACAGAACATCAGCAATCTATTTGGACGGGAACCTGTGTAATCCACAAATATTCGAAATGCAGCTGATTTGGCTTTGAAGTTTTTGGCCAATAAGCCAAGGATTCTCGCAGACGCCTGCGTTCGTTTTTTTTCTTCTTCCAGATACGGAAGAACGCAAAGAACTGGCGGTCCGACGTACGGAGGAGAAGGTTATCCCTTGGAGACGGCGAAAGCACGGTTACCGAGACCGAGAGGAAGCAACGGGAACTACCGCACGAGAAGCTACCGCGAAGTGCGGGTCTCCTTTGCCCGCGTCGGGCCCTGCGGAATGGAAACGGGTTACTTCCTCGGAAGAAGCCTGACGTCGTTTCTCCTGGTTTTTCCTTCTTTACACCATTCTCTTTGAACGGCGTGCATGAATATTTATAGGTTCATGAATATTTACGATACTCGAAAGTACGTGTACCTCCCGGACGGGGCACGTGCGCGCCTCTTTCCTCTCAGTCTCCCCTCACTCTCCACCATGCAGAACTATGTATATCCACTCATCCTCTTCTACCTCGTCTTTTCTATCTTCCCGGTGTCTTGCTCACGATTTTCCTTACCACTCTGTCTCTCTCTCTCTCTCTCTCTCTCTCGCACCCGTTGCGCTGCGCATTTGACTTGCTCCCTCGAATGTCGTTCTCTCTCCTCTTCCTTGGCCTTTGGCTCTCGGTGGCAGGTCCGTATATTCTGGGTCCTCCAAGCTGTGGCAGAAGCGGCAGCCTCCCCCCCCCCCCTCTCCCCGCCGTCTAGCGACCCCCTTCCTCACGCCCCCTCGTCAACCCTCCCGAACCCTGAAAATGGAAATACTTTAACGTTGCGGAAATTTGCAAGACAAATGCGCGCCTGGATCTGGCGAAGCGAACTGGGGTGGAGAGTCAGGAACATTAATCACTGCGTTAATCTTTTTATCGAGGCACGACGAGACGGTCGCGCCGCGCGCCGCCTCTCGTTCACTTTTCACTTCCGGCGAATCCTCCAACGTGAGGTCCCCATCTCGTGAATCGGGGCGTCATCGTGGGCGAGTGTCTGTCGACTGCGTGTGACGCGACGTCGATGAGTTATTTTGGTTCATTATTGCATCGAGTCATCAATAGTAGGATTGTTAATAGTCCAAACTGTTCCAACACACAATCAGTGGGCAATCTTCTCTTTAAAAAGTTCATGAGTAACGAATCATTGTTATTGTTTTATTCGTCCTGTGATTGGCCGAGACACTCAGACCGAGACTAAGTTCGTTTCTCCTTTATAACTTTAAAGTGATGCCACTCGTCCGGATTTGTTGCATCAAAACAGGGAAGGGGAAAATTAAATGATAACATCCGTACGACTTCGCAGTAATCTTGCATCTGATAACATCACGAATTGGCAATTTCTAGGACATAAACACTCGAGCGAATTAGCGAAATTCTCTCCAACGTATATATCACGACGGCAAACTATGTTGCTCCAGTTGCCTTGTTTTTCCATCTCCGGCCGTTTCTCGATAAACGTGATCCCCCGAAGTCTCGCTGGACCGGTCGGATCGCATCGTCTACTACTGTGCTGCGCTATTTTGCACTTGTTCGCACGCCCAATTCCCGTCCGTTCGTCCCTTTCCCGGCTTCGCTCTCGCGTCCTCTCGGGGGGCCCTCGAAATACGTGGAATCCTCATCGGGCTTAGAAATCGAATTAAGCTTCGAGCCATTCGCTCGGCCGGCTTGATTCGATTACGCTTCGTGCTCTATCTACGTGTGCCACACAGCCGCGCACAGCACTGGACGGCAGAATTATCCACACCGGTGTGTTCTGGCTTATTCACTCTTCGTTATTTTCATCCGCGTTTCCTGCCATCCGCGCATACGTATAACATTATATTTCTGGCGAACATGTATGACCACACTTCGTTTGAACTTTGAATCAAACACGCGCGCGCGCGCGTTTCTCCACTCTTCCCTGGGGCGCATCAACATTGTTGCTCGCGCTGCGTATATTAAAACCGCTTGGGCCCGAATTTCACATTAATTGTTGGACGTTGATGAGCCAGACCCGAATGGACATACCGAGGTAACTCATTCCTTGAAATATAACAGTTCAAATATGCAGTCTTAAATATACAGCTGGTTAGTTTTTATTCTTCGTCAATTCAGGCAGTGTTCACTGTCATCTTCCTTTCGTCTATAGAAATGAAAAAAACCCACCTTAACCATCCCACAGTGCAAACTCAAAAACTCAACGTTTGCCTGGTTTCGCGAAGATCGCGCGCAAGTCTGTTTTTCTCCGGCGCATAATCTGCCGGATGGGAGGGAAGTCGCGGCAGAAGTTTCGAGCACTGGCTGCTGCACGAAGAGCACAAGGTGCACGCGGATGAGGATGCGGCTTCGGTCTGGCACGCGCGAAACCCGCGAGAGAGAGAGAAAAGCAAGAGGCATCGGGGAAGCGGCTTCTCGTCCCGCGTTATCATGGAAATCGCAACATTACACGGCATATGGCTACCTCCGGATTATTAGGCGAGCTCTTCACCGGATTTCTCGTTCTTTCCCCCGCGAAGCTCTTGACGTCCGGTTGCGAGTTTCGTAGCTCGCCCGAAGTACCGTACACCACGGCGAACGCGTACGTAGGTACCACTTTAGTTGCGCCGGAAGCTCGCGTTTGCACGACCTCATCCTCTCCCCCTCCCCTCCCCACCGTCTGAGCAGCAGCGATCTCTTCTTTCCGTATTCTCGTTCAAATTTATCCACTCGCCTCGCGGTCCTTCTGCCGGCTGGCGCGGCTATTACCTCTTCTTAGTTTCCTCGCTGATATTCCACCTCCCTCCCACCTCTCCTTCGCTCTCCTTGCTCCCTGCGACCCAAGACCGTGACCGTCGCGCCGCCCGTCGAAAATTCAATTCTCAAGCTCTTGACATTTTTATCGCCTGACCGCGACACTCTGTCTCCTCTCCCTCCTCGCTCGGATGTTCCTTAATCATTTTACTCCCAGTTTTCCGCCCTAAATCGCGTCGATTTCTTCGTCTCTTTCCTTTCCTGCTCCTCTCCACTGTCTTTTGACTATCCGCTATGCTCTCTGTGATTTCGCCCCCGCCGTCGTTTTCCATATATACCCAGACTGCGGAAACGTCTATATGTTCGCGGCGACGTATTCCACGCTCTCTCCTTATTCTTCCACCTGAGCTCCGAGCGCGACTCGCGGGGCTTTGCTCAACCTAATGCGATTTGCCGGCGCGCTATCGTTCCGATCCGAAAGCGATTCCGAATTCTGACATATTTACTGTTACCACACATAGACACACTCGCACACATGGACAGATGCGCCGGCTGTGTGAAAGAAGCTGCGGCGAACGTCTCGAGGAGGTAATATATTCGCCCGGACTATTCAGGGCGGATAATGGTCGGGTTCCGGCTCCCAGAGGTGACTTCCACCTTCGAGGGATCGAATAAGTATAGATTTCATAAGAACGCGAAGAAGCGCGAGACGATATTTTTTTACTAGAGTGTGAATATGTTCGGTCAACTGCCCATGGAAATCTTAAACATATCGAGGAATTTGCAAGGGTTCAATCAGAATTGTGTCGTATCTTAAACTGCGGTTGAAACGGTGTAAAGCTGATTGCTGAATACGATGGTGCAAATGCAATCTGCAATTGCGAGAATTGCACGAGCCAAGGACTAAATAATCGAAGTCTCTCTCTCCGTCCCACTTTCTCTCTTTCTCTCTCCCTTGCTCATTCGCTATCCTCTTCTTTATGAATAATTTTATAATTATTTTCGCGGTATCTGTGCCCTCTGGAAATTCGCGGAATATTATTTTGATATTTACTGCGCTTATCGTTGGTAAATTTTATACACACAATTATAAATGCTATTTCCCAACCCGCCGAATATCGGCATAAATGGGGTTGATTTGTAAATTAGATGATTTCTGATAAAAACAATTTCGGTGGGATTTCGCTGCGTGGGGAAATTCGGATGTACAATTATGGACTCATTCCGCGACAAAGCGGGAAAGGAATAGAGAAGGGAGAGGAGAAAGAGAGGTGGGAATTTGAATCAATTTCATACTCAGGACTGAGAGCGGGACGAGGGGAAACCACTGCAAACACATCTACCACGCGTGGAACTCCACGCGCAATAATGAATTACTCGAAAATGTGTATATTACTACATCCTCCGCCTGTGTCTCCGGTGTTGTCCCCTCTGCGCCGGCAACAATGTAGAAACGTTCGCAAAATATTAATAATTGTCAATTAATTACGTCCTTTTGTGCAAACCAAGTTCCCAGTGTGGCCTATGGCTGACCCGCGGAAAAGTCGACGACACGCCAAACGTGAAACTCCCAAATGGAATTATACCAAAACCTGCAATTTATGTTCTGTCAAATACATGGAAAACAATATATCGCAAGTTTCAATCGTTCAAATAAAACTGTATACATATATGATCGTTAATTATTAACTTTATACGAAAAATAGAAGACCGAATGTGAGTTTGACTTTGCAAGTGAAATTACCATCTCGAATATCCGTGTAACGAGAAATGCAATGAGAAAAAGTACAGTATAGGTAAGGTTACGTTATCTCGTTTCATTTCTCCCTTTTTTTTGTGCATGAGCGCCTTTTTGCACAGAGCACAGATACGTCGGAAAACTTGTCTCGACTTCTCGTCGTTATTTATGTCATTCGTTCGCGCACGACTTCCGGCGCCGGGAGAAAAGGCTGTGTTGAGAAGAAGAAGACTACGAAGATGAAGAAGAAGAAGAAGAGGAAGAAGAGGAATAAGAAGAAGGAGAAGACGAAGAAGAAGAAGAAGAAAAACGCTAGATGCAGGAAGGGAATGTAACAGTCTGAGAGCTCGACGTCTCATCCGGCTGATAAGTAATTACTCGTCCGGACGAGCAGGAAGACTTCACTCGCGTTGGCAATCCATCTCCTTACGATTCGTTGCTGCCGGAGGCAATGCCCAAGGAAGACTCGCTCGGTCTCCGTCGTTCAGCAGCGAGAGACTTTTCCCCGGAGTATAGTCAAAGCGCTGCAGCCCTTGCGGGTATAGAAGTCGGCGTCGCTGAGCTTTCAGCATACAGCACCGAGAGGTTATAACGAGGGGGACAGAGAGAGAGAGTGACATCGAGAAAAGGAGCAAGATAGACGGAGGGAAGGTATAAGTCTAGCATTTCGTTGCTCTATTGCCGACAAAGTTTTCGTCTTCTTCGTCGCGGTACTTGCCAGTGACATTCGTTGTGATATCACGACTGTGCTTGCCGTTAGTCTCCCCGCGCGCCGGTAACACGAGAAGCTTTTATGCTTGCGCAACGCGACGCGCAACTTCCACGCGCCTCGCGGAGCTCGCGGAAGTCAATGAAACTCGGGAGAAAGTTACAAACGCATAACCGGCGTGTCGTTTCATTTGCCGAGAGAAATCCGGATGACTGCGCGGCGTCGCGGGGCGCGGGAGACTCCGAAAGACCTCAATTCGCAGCTCGGTCATAAATCCGTCGGGTGTGTCAAGTTGGGCCTCTCCAACGGAAGTTAGAATAGAATTTTAAGCTAGGAACTGTGCCCAACGGCCAACGCGGATATGTTCACCCGATCCTTCGTCGCATCTTTCGTTCTTCGTCCGCCTTTCATTCTCAAAGAACTATACGTTTTTCATCATACTACTCCCCACCCCCTTTTCCCTTCCCCTAAGCACGGACCGCGGCGGTGACCTCGAAAGAGTGTACTTTTCACTCGCAGAGCGGTACGGCGAATCCTGGTGGGTTATCTACTGCGCCGATTGACCGGAGCTGGATCCCAGCCAAATACTCTCAATCCGGTGCACCCATAGCTGCACGGGAATCGCGGCGGCTCTCGGGCCTACGGGGAATTCAGTGAGAGACCGCCTGGGTCTCTGGGCCATTCCATCTCCCTCCTCCTCTTTGCTTCCCTCCTTCCACTTTTAGATCAGCTCAACCTCCTCCACCTCCTCATCCTTGTTCAATCCTTTCCTTCTCCTCTTTCCTATCTACCACTCGTTTCCTACTTTCATCCTGGACCCGCTCACTTACCTCCGTCTCGCG
Source organism: Itoplectis maculator (assembly GCA_964034905.1). Taxonomy (NCBI): domain Eukaryota; kingdom Metazoa; phylum Arthropoda; class Insecta; order Hymenoptera; family Ichneumonidae; genus Itoplectis; species Itoplectis maculator. Next base: position 5,848,314 of record OZ035863.1, read on the forward strand.
GTGAATCCTTCCTACCAGACCCGAAGATTCACCAACGATTCTCGGCTTGCTACGTACATTTCGGTCTTAGCCCAACCCGAAAACCGAATACTTCCATCGCAGGAAGTTTGGGATGCCGGAGACCATTGGCTTTCCTCTGCTGTCCAACATCAGCGACCACACTTGCATCCCTAAGATCATTCGATTTTCAATTCTCCTCCCACCACCGCATCACTCCTTCCGTCTCTCTCTTTCTCTCTCTCCATATGTCTTTCTCTCTATCGTTTTTCACTCGATTCTTCTTCTTTCCTTCCCCTTCTGCCGCTGCCCAGTATAGAGACAGTTGATATCAGCTTTAAATCGATCAGTTCGCTATCCTTCCTCCTTCCTTCCATCCGGATTCCTTTCCTCCCTCTGACTTCGAGATTCCTATTCCCATCTCGGACACTCGCCCGTACTTTTCCGCAACCGCGCGCTCCTCCTACAGAACCGTCCATGCCAGCAGAAACCGCGCTCGCTGCTGGCAGTCCGCAACGACCCTTGTCCGTTTCTTGACGTCGGTACCCGGTGAAGCCCACGGGGAAAACGAGCGCACCGGAATCTTCTTTCTCACTGCTTCTACCTCGTCTGCCTTTTTCGAGACCCTCCTATACGTACCATCGTTCAAAGATGTGGGATACGCTGACACGGTGGTCAGTTCCGAACGTAACTTGGATCCGTGTACCTTCGATTCTTCACTGGAAAGTAATACGCGTGTGGGCAGCAGGAAACTGAGAAGAGAAATAGTCCATATATATATATGGACTATATCGTCCGATCCCCCATTATCATCGAATCCTTCTTTCTTAAGCAGCACCAAGAGGAGGAAGCTCGCCAGCCCGGCAGATCTCTTATTGTATCGATTCTTCGCATTTCCCGAGTTATCTATGAAACGACACGTGAATGCAGTCAATAGGGGGAGGGTTGGGGGGAAGTAGGAGTTCGCGAGACATGGCTGCTTTGTTAAGAGAAACGCAACGGAGGCGTTTCAGGTCATATCGATTCCCTCAGGGCAGCGTTATTGAACGTGCAATAAAAAAATGTTCCGATATCCTTGATCGGCCGCTATTTTCACTGTATCGTCGCTGCTGAAAAGATGTTGCGGCTTCTTGTTTTGTGGTAACTCTCCGTTTTTTTTGCTCAAAATTCGCGTCGATCCCAACGGTTACGATCTCAGCGACGAGAAATCCCAGAATTATCGTTGCACTTCATGAGGAAGAAATTCGCGTGAAAGGCGCCTCGGATACATGGAAACACGGGTATTCGTGATGTACAGCGAGTATAAGCGAGCGCTTTGAAGTTTCGAAGAGGAGAAACGCATTCATGATATATCCGCGTAAGAAAGTAGAGCAGTTTCTCGAGTGCTTCCTGCGATTCCTCTCGTGAAAGAAACGATGGAGTGATGCGGCTCAGGTGGGTGCAATGCAGCATCGCTCACTCCCATCTCCAGGCTATGAGTTAAAGGATGAGGTATACAGCCATGGTGCATGGTCGACGCAGATAGCGTCAGCTGCATTCGTAAGTTAGCGGGAGAAATGCAAAGAGAACAGTGCGATTCGTTGAATTCGTACTTCATGAAACATATTCTGTGCCGGCAGAGCGTGTATTCCGACAGGTTCTGCTTCGGCTATCATATTGCACAATCGACGTCATTAAGATTTTATCCCAGGCCTCGATTGCTTGATGTATAACACCGTAGGAACTATTACCTCGTTGCTTTTGGATTTTGTTACCGCTCATTGTCTCCATTCTATTTTATCATTGATAACAGTTGATTGTCATTCAGTGACGCTTCGCTAATTGTACCGAAGTGTCCGCATTCTCCCGCCCTTTTTCATTCCTCAAGCTGCGTGCTCGCAAAACCTTCGGGTGATTAGAGAATTAATAAGTGTCACGCAAAATGCATTAGACCAACCCGGCGCCTCGCGCTTCTTTGTGTTCTCGAGGATTTCCGCTATCTGGAAAATCTCGAAGGGGTTGCCCGAAGCTCTCGGAACGCGCTGCAACTGCTGCACGTACGACCAACTGCACAGTCATCCCGGATCCGTTCTCCATGCCCGGATTTCGATATTCCCCCTCAGCCGACTATCCCGATCTTACAACTCGGCGAAAATGGAATTCGGTTCAGCGTTGCCACGAGCACCCGGCCACACGTTTGTGCGGATGTTCAGCAGCTTCGAGGGCGACGCTTCTGGGCGTCGGACCGTGTTCATACAGACGTCGCTGTATGTACGAAGCTTTAGAGGGCTAACTCGAGGTAGTCGAGGCGCTGGAAAGCCGAGGAGTCGAATTCCCGACGTTGCGTTTATATTAAAGGCAGTCGCGCTACTTTCTAATTAACAATTAGGGTACCGGGAGGTCGCAGCGCTCCGACTGCTCCGGTGCCTTCGGGGCTTCGCCGCGGTCGAATTAACCCGTTTGAAATAATTGCGAAGCTGCGAAGATTATGGTCGCGCGGAAGGAAAGTGCGAGCGGTGAATGAGAAAAGGGGGAATACGGTATTCAGGAAGTGAAACCAATTTGAGATACAGCTGGGAGTTGCAATTTACAACGACGGAAAACCATCCTCCCGTGGCGCACCCCTCGCGTGGTGTACACTCCGGGCAAACCTGAAACCACTTCCTCGTGCGCTGCAGCGCTCCCAACCTTTCATTTATTGTTTCTAGTAGTTATTATTCCTAGTAAAATAAATAACGATATATAATCAATGTCGAAGGTATGGGTACCGGTTAACTAAATGCGATGACGTAATTTTGAACCGCTTTTCGGCGCATTGCCACTTTGGTTCCGGTGAATCGTGATAATAAGTTCCGAATGTCAATCATACCAATTAACGGGCGCGCTCGGTAAAATGTCTGCGATGCCCGACACTGAAAAATATGCGTCACTGATGCGGGCAAAATGCAACGAATGTTATTCGGGCTTTGACGAGTTCGATATATTTGCACGGTGAACTGATGCGACAAGATAAAAAGGCAAATTTTGACGCTATAATCGACGTTTCTTTGACGCGAAGCGATTATCGGTTTGGTTGGTCATTGCGTTTTCGAATGGCGGCTGATTAAAAAAATAAGTGAACTTCGGCGGTCACACGAACGCAACGCGATAAAAAGAGGTGTTGCATGCTGGAAATTTCACGGATGACTGGTCCAATTATTCCGATGATCCCGCTGAAGCAATCGAACCACAAATAATACGCACACAGCGTTTGACCACAGAGAATTCAAAGTATTTACATATTGACGAACAAACATTCGTTTGTGCCGTAATTCACATTAATCGATGCAGGCAGCGAAATAAACACCTATCGAGCACTTCGATTCAGCTATAACTAACACTGATACTTGCTACATTGGTTTTTCCCTGAGTCGATAACGAAAATCCAACAAAATGGCATAAGACAAAACAAATCGCCAAAATCGGTTTTGCAAAAAAAACTCTGTCGATCGTTTTTCAAACTCATAGAACTTTCTCGTGTCTCACTAAAAAAAACCTCTGCTAAATTGCCGTTGCTCGATCCTCTTGATTGACAGTCAATTCGACCCAAATTGCCGCAAAAATACCCTTCATCGAATTCTACAACCTCTCTCGCGAATTCACCCTTTAGTCGCTGGAATCTCAACAATATTCAATTCAAACATCAAGCACCGTTCTCGTTAATAACAAATCGGTAAGCGACAATCGACCCACGAACGGGAAAAATTGGCCCACATATCGGCACCCTCGAAGTAGCCACCGAAGCCTATATACTCTCGCTTGTGCGCAAATATACCCGGCGGCGTTGGTTTAATGGAACAATAGGCGATTCGCGGCCGCGAATCAATGATCAATCCCAGTGGCGAGGGGTGAAAGCGTCGGGTCCCGAAAGTGAGCCACGGCGATGTTGCACTGCGGCAGCAGCAGCAGCAGCAGCAGCAGAGGCAGCGCCAGCATCAGCGGTAGCAGCAGCAGCAGCAGCAGCAGCAGCAGCTCGATTGTCGTGTGTACGTGCGGGGGTTTCTGCGTGGCGCCTCTCTCGTTATCGGGGGACACCGCGAGACCGCGCCGTGTGTACGCCCGACGCCTCTTCCAGCTTCCCCTCCACCCCTCCCCTTTGAATCCTTCTCTCACTCTCACATCTCCTCTCTCATTCTCCAAATTGAATAGCCTTGATAAATTGGTACAAACGCAGTCCCGTTGCGATCGGGGCCCGCGCGCGAGTGACTCGTCGCTGCTGCTGCTGCTGCTGCTGCTGCTGCTGCTGCTGCTGCTGCTGCTGCTGCTGCTGCTGCTGCTGCTGCTGCTGCTGCTGCTGCTGCTGCTGCTGCTGCTGCTGCTGCTGCTGCTGCTGCTGCTGCTGCTGCTGCTGCTGCTGCTGCTGCTGCTGCTGCTGCTGCTGCTGCTGCTGCTGCTGCTGCTGCTGCTGCTGCTGCTGCTGCTGCTGCTGCTGCTGCTGCTGCTGCTGCTGCTGCTGCTGCTGCTGCTGCTGCTGCTGCTGCTGCTGCTGCTGCTGCTGCTGCTGCTGCTGCTGCTGCTGCTGCTGCTGCTGCTGCTGCTGCTGCTGCTGCTGCTGCTGCTGCTGCTGCTGCTGCTGCTGCTGCTGCTGCTGCTGCTGCTGCTGCTGCTGCTGCTGCTGCTGCTGCTGCTGCTGCTGCTGCTGCTGCTGCTGCTGCTGCTGCTGCTGCTGCTGCTGCTGCTGCTGCTGCTGCTGCTGCTGCTGCTGCTGCTGCTGCTGCTGCTGCTGCTGCTGCTGCTGCTGCTGCTGCTGCTGCTGCTGCTGCTGCTGCTGCTGCTGCTGCTGCTGCTGCTGCTGCTGCTGCTGCTGCTGCTGCTGCTGCTGCTGCTGCTGCTGCTGCTGCTGCTGCTGCTGCTGCTGCTGCTGCTGCTGCTGCTGCTGCTGCTGCTGCTGCTGCTGCTGCTGCTGCTGCTGCTGCTGCTGCTGCTGCTGCTGCTGCTGCTGCTGCTGCTGCTGCTGCTGCTGCTGCTGCTGCTGCTGCTGCTGCTGCTGCTGCTGCTGCTGCTGCTGCTGCTGCTGCTGCTGCTGCTGCTGCTGCTGCTGCTGCTGCTGCTGCTGCTGCTGCTGCTGCTGCTGCTGCTGCTGCTGCTGCTGCTGCTGCTGCTGCTGCTGCTGCTGCTGCTGCTGCTGCTGCTGCTGCTGCTGCTGCTGCTGCTGCTGCTGCTGCTGCTGCTGCTGCTGCTGCTGCTGCTGCTGCTGCTGCTGCTGCTGCTGCTGCTGCTGCTGCTGCTGCTGCTGCTGCTGCTGCTGCTGCTGCTGCTGCTGCTGCTGCTGCTGCTGCTGCTGCTGCTGCTGCTGCTGCTGCTGCTGCTGCTGCTGCTGCTGCTGCTGCTGCTGCTGCTGCTGCTGCTGCTGCTGCTGCTGCTGCTGCTGCTGCTGCTGCTGCTGCTGCTGCTGCTGCTGCTGCTGCTGCTGCTGCTGCTGCTGCTGCTGCTGCTGCTGCTGCTGCTGCTGCTGCTGCTGCTGCTGCTGCTGCTGCTGCTGCTGCTGCTGCTGCTGCTGCTGCTGCTGCTGCTGCTGCTGCTGCTGCTGCTGCTGCTGCTGCTGCTGCTGCTGCTGCTGCTGCTGCTGCTGCTGCTGCTGCTGCTGCTGCTGCTGCTGCTGCTGCTGCTGCTGCTGCTGCTGCTGCTGCTGCTGCTGCTGCTGCTGCTGCTGCTGCTGCTGCTGCTGCTGCTGCTGCTGCTGCTGCTGCTGCTGCTGCTGCTGCTGCTGCTGCTGCTGCTGCTGCTGCTGCTGCTGCTGCTGCTGCTGCTGCTGCTGCTGCTGCTGCTGCTGCTGCTGCTGCTGCTGCTGCTGCTGCTGCTGCTGCTGCTGCTGCTGCTGCTGCTGCTGCTGCTGCTGCTGCTGCTGCTGCTGCTGCTGCTGCTGCTGCTGCTGCTGCTGCTGCTGCTGCTGCTGCTGCTGCTGCTGCTGCTGCTGCTGCTGCTGCTGCTGCTGCTGCTGCTGCTGCTGCTGCTGCTGCTGCTGCTGCTGCTGCTGCTGCTGCTGCTGCTGCTGCTGCTGCTGCTGCTGCTGCTGCTGCTGCTGCTGCTGCTGCTGCTGCTGCTGCTGCTGCTGCTGCTGCTGCTGCTGCTGCTGCTGCTGCTGCTGCTGCTGCTGCTGCTGCTGCTGCTGCTGCTGCTGCTGCTGCTGCTGCTGCTGCTGCTGCTGCTGCTGCTGCTGCTGCTGCTGCTGCTGCTGCTGCTGCTGCTGCTGCTGCTGCTGCTGCTGCTGCTGCTGCTGCTGCTGCTGCTGCTGCTGCTGCTGCTGCTGCTGCTGCTGCTGCTGCTGCTGCTGCTGCTGCTGCTGCTGCTGCTGCTGCTGCTGCTGCTGCTGCTGCTGCTGCTGCTGCTGCTGCTGCTGCTGCTGCTGCTGCTGCTGCTGCTGCTGCTGCTGCTGCTGCTGCTGCTGCTGCTGCTGCTGCTGCTGCTGCTGCTGCTGCTGCTGCTGCTGCTGCTGCTGCTGCTGCTGCTGCTGCTGCTGCTGCTGCTGCTGCTGCTGCTGCTGCTGCTGCTGCTGCTGCTGCTGCTGCTGCTGCTGCTGCTGCTGCTGCTGCTGCTGCTGCTGCTGCTGCTGCTGCTGCTGCTGCTGCTGCTGCTGCTGCTGCTGCTGCTGCTGCTGCTGCTGCTGCTGCTGCTGCTGCTGCTGCTGCTGCTGCTGCTGCTGCTGCTGCTGCTGCTGCTGCTGCTGCTGCTGCTGCTGCTGCTGCTGCTGCTGCTGCTGCTGCTGCTGCTGCTGCTGCTGCTGCTGCTGCTGCTGCTGCTGCTGCTGCTGCTGCTGCTGCTGCTGCTGCTGCTGCTGCTGCTGCTGCTGCTGCTGCTGCTGCTGCTGCTGCTGCTGCTGCTGCTGCTGCTGCTGCTGCTGCTGCTGCTGCTGCTGCTGCTGCTGCTGCTGCTGCTGCTGCTGCTGCTGCTGCTGCTGCTGCTGCTGCTGCTGCTGCTGCTGCTGCTGCTGCTGCTGCTGCTGCTGCTGCTGCTGCTGCTGCTGCTGCTGCTGCTGCTGCTGCTGCTGCTGCTGCTGCTGCTGCTGCTGCTGCTGCTGCTGCTGCTGCTGCTGCTGCTGCTGCTGCTGCTGCTGCTGCTGCTGCTGCTGCTGCTGCTGCTGCTGCTGCTGCTGCTGCTGCTGCTGCTGCTGCTGCTGCTGCTGCTGCTGCTGCTGCTGCTGCTGCTGCTGCTGCTGCTGCTGCTGCTGCTGCTGCTGCTGCTGCTGCTGCTGCTGCTGCTGCTGCTGCTGCTGCTGCTGCTGCTGCTGCTGCTGCTGCTGCTGCTGCTGCTGCTGCTGCTGCTGCTGCTGCTGCTGCTGCTGCTGCTGCTGCTGCTGCTGCTGCTGCTGCTGCTGCTGCTGCTGCTGCTGCTGCTGCTGCTGCTGCTGCTGCTGCTGCTGCTGCTGCTGCTGCTGCTGCTGCTGCTGCTGCTGCTGCTGCTGCTGCTGCTGCTGCTGCTGCTGCTGCTGCTGCTGCTGCTGCTGCTGCTGCTGCTGCTGCTGCTGCTGCTGCTGCTGCTGCTGCTGCTGCTGCTGCTGCTGCTGCTGCTGCTGCTGCTGCTGCTGCTGCTGCTGCTGCTGCTGCTGCTGCTGCTGCTGCTGCTGCTGCTGCTGCTGCTGCTGCTGCTGCTGCTGCTGCTGCTGCTGCTGCTGCTGCTGCTGCTGCTGCTGCTGCTGCTGCTGCTGCTGCTGCTGCTGCTGCTGCTGCTGCTGCTGCTGCTGCTGCTGCTGCTGCTGCTGCTGCTGCTGCTGCTGCTGCTGCTGCTGCTGCTGCTGCTGCTGCTGCTGCTGCTGCTGCTGCTGCTGCTGCTGCTGCTGCTGCTGCTGCTGCTGCTGCTGCTGCTGCTGCTGCTGCTGCTGCTGCTGCTGCTGCTGCTGCTGCTGCTGCTGCTGCTGCTGCTGCTGCTGCTGCTGCTGCTGCTGCTGCTGCTGCTGCTGCTGCTGCTGCTGCTGCTGCTGCTGCTGCTGCTGCTGCTGCTGCTGCTGCTGCTGCTGCTGCTGCTGCTGCTGCTGCTGCTGCTGCTGCTGCTGCTGCTGCTGCTGCTGCTGCTGCTGCTGCTGCTGCTGCTGCTGCTGCTGCTGCTGCTGCTGCTGCTGCTGCTGCTGCTGCTGCTGCTGCTGCTGCTGCTGCTGCTGCTGCTGCTGCTGCTGCTGCTGCTGCTGCTGCTGCTGCTGCTGCTGCTGCTGCTGCTGCTGCTGCTGCTGCTGCTGCTGCTGCTGCTGCTGCTGCTGCTGCTGCTGCTGCTGCTGCTGCTGCTGCTGCTGCTGCTGCTGCTGCTGCTGCTGCTGCTGCTGCTGCTGCTGCTGCTGCTGCTGCTGCTGCTGCTGCTGCTGCTGCTGCTGCTGCTGCTGCTGCTGCTGCTGCTGCTGCTGCTGCTGCTGCTGCTGCTGCTGCTGCTGCTGCTGCTGCTGCTGCTGCTGCTGCTGCTGCTGCTGCTGCTGCTGCTGCTGCTGCTGCTGCTGCTGCTGCTGCTGCTGCTGCTGCTGCTGCTGCGGTTCAGTCTCGACGCGTTTGGCCTCATAATAATCCCCGTTTGTTGTGTCGAGTTCAATCGGGCGATTGAACGACAAGTCTCGCGGCCGCTGGTCCCCGCGGCACGGGCGAAAATCGCGCGCTATGAGAAATTCGGACGATCGACGCGCTGCAGGGATACAACTCGCCCCTCTCCTGGATCACGCGCTTCGATTCGATTCGCAACCCAGCAGAGATGAGCGCATTCGCGGATTTTCCACTGGCTGACGCATCTGCGTAACGCCGCTGCCTCGATACTACAGCCGCTTGGGTTCGCTATCGCAGCGACGAGCCTACGGTGGATCCATCGGCTGCGTGTGTGCACGCATTGCAGATTCGCGGTGGCCGATTCCGTATTCGTTCGACGCGACGCAACTGCGCTGTATGTATATATATATCTCTGTATATATATATACATACAGCCCACGTAGCGTTGTAACGTAGCGGCAGCGTCGAATGTTTCGCTAATTAATGTCAACTGGCCGTCCGTCGTTCGCAGAATCGCGGGGGTTGGGTGGGAGGGAGAAGGGGCAGGAGGAGGTCCGGAGACCGGGCGAGCGTCACTGGCATTACAATTCGGTGTTTCGCTTATGTCTCTCTGTATTGCATACGCGTGTGTTGTCGTCTCACTCGCGCTCTTTGTCGAGCAGATACGTAATATCGGCTGAATATGAGGTGCGTTAGCGAGACCTGCAGCTCGTTACTGCGATTCCGATTACGCTACTTAGCATAATGTCGCTGCCGCGTTTCGTCTGTTGTGAGCCGCGCGCCGCCCGGCGGATCGATGCCGGATACGATGAATTCGCACATAGCTCCGAAACGCGTTAAGCCTTTTTCTATTAATAAATCACATTTTGGCTGAATTTGTTGCTGGGGTGAGATGGGTTGTTATTTGAAAAATCCGGTTCTTCGAAAGTTTGTGTTGGACTGAAAAAATGACATTCATTGGAAAACAATTTGATCGCGGGTTGCAAAAAAAAGTGGATTCTGCAAATTGGCTGTACCTAGGTATTATTGTTGTGAGTCCATGAAACATTGAAACAATAACATGTTCGTTTGCCTGTTTGAAAGCCATCATTTCGAATCGGAGTGAAGTTGCGGGAATTGATGAAAAAATGAATTTACAACCGTGGTTATTGGTAGCTGGCAAGCGAAGGGACGATTTTTTTTTCAAACGCAAAATCAACCGCGACAAAATTTTCCCGAAAAGTCGACATATGTCAAGATTTTATAGTTACAATTAATTGTCGCGCTTATTATAATTAATCGCGTGTATTCCCTGGAACGATTGACGCAATAGAATAGATTGACCCATAAGAATTCGTTAAATATTCACCGAAAGAATTCACTCATAATTCGGAGTTGGGCTCGCCGCGCGGTTAAGTCAAAGTGATCAACGGGGTCTCCGCTAAAAGCCGTCGATGCGTTCGACGTTCACTGGTGATAAAGGCAGCGGTCAAAACCAAATTTCAACAATTCGACGTTCATTGTTCACCACGAAGCGAAGTACACCCCGATCTTATTCTCGGCTATATATTTCCATCACCAAGCGCCAGCAGCAAAAGCAGCAGCAGCGCTATGAGTATTTGCAGCTCGAGTGGCGCATATAGAGTACAAGCCAAATCCTGCTCGCTCGCGGAAGTTGCGTTCGTGCATAATCCCGAAGAACGAGGAGACTCGGGATAGGCAGACGGGAAACACCGGCGGAGCGTGCGGGTCTTTCGAAAAAATAAAAAAATAAAAAAATTGGAGATATCAACAGAGAACGACGGAGTCAAAGAGCAAATGGCGACAGGACCTGTATTTCACGTATGTCGTGTAGGTTGCTTCTTCGTCGTCGTTGTCCTCCCCCGCCCCCCACCCTCTATAGTCATTTCCACGTTTAAATCCTCGGGCTGCGGGATTACACTGACCGACTTGGGTCCCCGGAATATTTTTAGGTCACGATTTAATCTGCCAGTGGCATTCGACACCCCCCCCCCCCCTTTCCACACCGCCCGTTGATCGTTGTTTCAAAGCTTAATGTGCCAAAAAAAAAATCGTGGAAAAAAGGCGATAAAACAAATTGGGACGCGACGGGTCTCGAAAGTTTCATCCGCCCGGAAAATTATCCTCCGTCCGTTCGCGATGTCGGGGGGGGCTCCTGCTCCCAATTCCAACTTCGCACACCGCGCGCCTACGTTTTCCGGGTGTTCGCGACTGACGCCGCGCGCGACTCTGCCGGAATAAACCGAGAGACGCGGAATCTCACAGTCGATTGTCTCTGTTTCGCTTGTCCGTTCGTATACATGCTGCGAATTTATACGTATTTTGCGTATACCTATAACGATATCGCTGTGCACTCCGACTCTTCTGGCGTTATCCACGCGCCAATAATTTTGCACTACGCGCGCGCCGGTTTTCTACACCGCGAGAGCGACGATCCGATAGAGTGCTCGCATCGATTTTGAATCATAAACTAGAGCATCGCGAGCGATGGAGGGAGAGAGGATCCACCCACATGGCGATCGGGTGATCAGGGGAAGGTGAGGGAGTGAGGATGGGCGGGGGGGGGGGGGGGGGGGGTGGTACCACTCGTGACGTTAACGTTTTTACGTTACTCGGAAATCAACGGCCACGGAAAATAATTCGAAAATGCCATTGCGCGCGGGATTCGCGAACGAGCCGCTTGATAAATGGCGATGGACGAGTTACGCACCACCGTGATATATACGTATTTACAATTTTTTTATTTTTATTTATTTTTATCAAAACGGAAATATCTCTGAGACTCCTGGAGCACGCAATACCGTTTTTATTTTTTTTGTACACTTTTTTTCACTATTATTTATCTTTTTATTCGACGCACGAGATCCCGCGAATTCCTTTGAGCGTGATATATTTTTCATCGTCCTCGTTATTGGGAGTAAAAGCGCGCGGCGCGAGAGGAAAAGGGCAATTTAAATTTCGCGCGGTTTATATATTTTGTGCGGTGCATGATAAACGAGCGAATAACTCGTTCGACGTTCGACGCCGCGCGGACGTCGTTGCAAATTTATCTGTCGGCTCGCGCCGACGCCGACGCCGTCGTCTTATTTGTCTTCCGAGGTTTTCCCGCGGTCGGACGGCCGCGCGCGAACAACGCCGCGAAATTACAATGGCCGACAGGTCAATTTGTAAGGCGACGATGAATAGATACGTAGGAAGGGGTTGGTGCAGCGCGGGCGCAGCAGCAGCGCCCGGGCCGTCGCTCGTGTCGCTGTATCGATGCGTATTATACGAGCCTCGGGGGGATTTCCCCGATAAGCTCGACGCACAGATTGAATCTACATATAAAGGGCGTCGTGGTGGCGGCGTCGGCGTCGGCGTCGTCGGACGGCGGCGGCGGCTGCTGCGACGATACCGCGCGGCGTCGTTGCCACAGTGAACGATCGCCAGGTGCCCCCAGCGAAGAGTCAGCGAACTATCGATTATCATAGCGTGAATATATTGTAAACCGTTCGCCCGCTTCGCATGCAAAGTAAATATCCGAGCTAACGCCGGCACGCGGCTCATATTTTTAAGTAATAACTTATAAACGCGAAATTGCACGTTTTTTTTTGCATATTGAAAAATAAATTGCCGGGTAATGTTGAATTCGCGGTGAATGTAGAGTCGATGTTTTCGATTGATACCGGAGGGCGAGATCCGGTTGAAATTCCGGAAAACGGCTCAAACGGCCCTTAAACATCGATTATCCTGTCGCGAATATATTACGAGCTGCTGTTCGAGCTGTAGAGCAGGTTCGCATGCAAAATTGAAAAAAAAAGAAAAAAAAAACGAGAGATGGAAAATTGCGAGTGGCAATATGTTTCGGATGAAAAATGGTGTTTGCCGGAAATCGCAAATTTTGCCGCACGGTGAAGAGTCAATAGGGGCGATGGGTCGGAGCGAATAAAAAATTTGATCAGGTCGATTGAATTTATTGGTCAATGAAAAATTGTATATTTTTTTTATTCTTTCTGTTTTTTTTTATCAGAATTGCAGTGTTTATCTTGTTTTCACTGTATGTAACAAGTTTTTAATAATCAATTGAATCATTAACTTACCGATGATCGTGAGATTCTCGGTTTTATATTCCGTGGCGAATAACGGAGCCTCGGTGGACACCTCGCACTTGTACTGCCCCGAGCTGTTGAGCGTGAGCTCTATCAGTCGTATCGACTTCTCGTTGGACGCTGGTTCCTGCGACAGAAACAGAAAAAAACCACAAAGATGAAGATGAAGCATCAGATAGAAACACGCGGGAAGATGGCAAATATTGAATTTAGTAATGGAGCAACATCCTGGGGTATCGGTTACGCTGTCACGAACCCCGAGACGACGTAACTCTCGTCGCTCTCGCGCGGCCACGTCGCCAGGTTTATTCAGCCGCTCGCTCGTCGTCGCCGTCTCGAGGCTCCTCGGAAAACACTGGAATTTCATTCGGAAAACAGAACCGCGGCGATTTATTGCGTTTCCTCGCGAATTCCGCGAACGTAATCATTTCCGGCTTCGCGCCGCGCAATTTAACGGGTCCCCGGGCTTTGGGCTGTACACAATGAAGCGGCGGTCACGAGCGAAGCGGCAAGTGGATCAAGGTAATTCCTCGGCTCGTACAGCCTGAAAACGGCGCCTGAAAGTGACACCCCGCGCGGTGGCGAGTGAAATGGAGACAGAACGATAGAACCCGGGTGGTCCATGCGGCAGCCGCACCGAGTGGAGACTTCCCGGGTAATCCTGACGTAATAGACGGGCGGATAGAATTGGATTTTCTCGGATGACGCTTCGCGAGCCGCAGATACGGATCAGTGTAAGACGGATCGATCGCGATCCCGATTTGTCTCCGAGGTTGTGTCGAGGATTAAGCTGGAAAGAAACGACTGAAATATCTGGAGTTCTGTGCGCTGTATTTTTTTTTTTAGGATTTATGAGGTGTGGTTCACCTGGAATGACGAAAAATCGTCGAGTCAACCGGATTTGTCATATTGACTTGCACGAGGCGACCCTCATGTTCGGTTTGGTTTGCGGACTCCTCGAAGGGCCCCGGGAAGTGAGCATCGTCGAAAAGGGAAATGTTTGGAGGACGCTGGGCGGCAGCGAATGACAGCAGTGGAATGCGAATGGATTCGAGTTGTAGATGGATGCTGGGTTGTTGGAAAAACCGCTGGGTGGCATTTCCAGCGTTGTCAGACAGCGGGCGGCTATTCGAGGGCTGCTAGGACGTGTCGAGAACGTTTCGCATCGTTTTACCTCGGGTCCGAGGTAGAAGAGGATCTGGCTGGACGCGAGATCCTCTTTCGGTCCTTCCACTTGCTACCAATACCCGGATCGGCGTTCACTCGTCGTCGCATCGTGGTCGTCGCCGTGTTCTCGCCGGGAGCCGCTTTCCGTGACCCGAATGATGGAAAGACGTCTGTCGGCCGCCGAGTCGGAGTCGTCGTGTCGGAAGCACGTTCGAGTTTCGAGTGCCATCGGCGATTATTCTCAGCTTTCGACAGACTCGCCGACGCATCGACGATTCTTACGATAATGCTGCGAGTGTTTTTTTTTTTTAATTTACTTCGCTGTTTTATTTTTTTACTGATGGTAAAGAGTAGAAAAAAGACTTACAGGGCAGAAACGTTAAACTTCCTCAGGCTCAATATGGACCTTGACACATTCCCTAATTATATTATTGATTAGGAATCGAATAAAAATAATATTCCAGGTCGAGCATGATAAGTTCTACAATCGCCTACGCCAGATCTAGAACCGTAACCATAGAACGGCGCCGAATAACCAGCGCACCCGACGAGATCCTACCCGTGTTTCCCGCTTCTATACCCAAACTACTTTATTCGAACGAAATTCTCGCCAACGTGGAGCGTTTGTTACTTCTCGGTGGCGAGAAGTTTCCACGGGTTGTACGTATATACATCAGAATATACGGTACGAAAAGTCCATCGAGTACTTCGCGCCTCGAACTTCCCCTCCCCCTACTTCTCAACCCTCGATAAACCTTGCTACGTTCCCACCAAATATAACCATACCCAAGTTGAGCGAACGATTTTGCCGTTGCGCCCGCGGCGTTTCCACGCTCCGCGTTTTGCAGCGGCAAAACGTGTTCCGACATTTCGCTACATTAAAACGTTACACAACCGACGCTATTCCGCATCCGCGATCGAAAAATAATATTCTACGAGATATTCCACGAGATCGGAAAATAAACCAACATCCCGATTCTGAATATTCCAAAAAATTTGACATTTCATTCCAAAACCAAAAAACAGCTCCGCACGATTTTCAGTGGCATTCGAAACACGAGACGCATTTGCATATCTCGAGTCGCGTACACGCAGCTGCAGACGAGTCTCGCGAGCGACAGAGATTAAGACAAACGACATTGGCTTCCGGGCGTGAATAATATTCCAATTTTCCGAAAGCGCCCCGAGACGCCGTGTCCCCCGATTAATCTCCAAATATAGCCGGAACTTCAATTAAACCCGGTTTCCCCCTCCTCTCTCCCGTCCAAATTTCCCGCCCGCCCTTCGCTCAATCTTCATTTCCATTAGATTTCCAAGCATGATATATACTATATATACATATATATCACGCGGAAACGCGTAGTTACTCTCGATTGTCGAACGCAGCGTTTCACTTCGGCGCAGGGAAACGCGTCACGGGTTACACGGCCGATGGGGACAGTATTCGTGGCTGCGTCTCGCCCGGTAAAGTCATGCGCGCCTCGTCAGTGGGAGACGGGGGAGGGGGGGGGGTCGAGAGACGAGACCAGAGACGAGACGAGAGAATATCGCGCCGTGCGGTGGCCGAGACTCGTCGTCGTCGCTGCTGCTGCTGCCGCCGCCGCCGCTGGCCACTCCAGAGCTTATCGATAATTCACGAGAGCCCCGACTAGATTGCCGGACAACGTTAAACCGTGTTTCGCTCGCTCGCACCCGCTCGCTGCTCCTTCCCAGCTTCTCTCCACCGTTAACCGTCGGCCGCCACCGCCGCGATCCAACAACGTATATACCGTCCCGCGCGTCTACTCTCCAATTAGAGATCGCTTCCTGCGGTACTTGGTCCGCGCGAGCGAGCACCGTCTATACCTGTATAGATTAAGGCGAGTGACTTCTGGCGATACCCCGGTACAACCGGTGTTACACGACGACTCGAACGACCGTTCCAATTGTCCGGTGACCGATCCAATTAATTGAGCCTCTTCGACTGCAAGCTCTACGGTCTACCCTTTAGCACCGAGATCGCTCGCTCTCTCTCTATCTATCTATATCTATCTATCCACTCTTGCCGTAGTTCACGTGGCGCTATGCGCGAACGTTCCCGCACAGCCGGAATCTATCGGTCGTTCGCTAATTCCCAGAGAGCCCGGAGGCTCCGTCGAACTACCCGAACGCGGTAACTCTTGACCTTTCTTCGCGTCGGGTCAGTTGCGAGACGCTGTTACCCTGGTAGAAAATCTGTAGCACTCTGTTACATTCGGCCCAAAAGCCATGCACCGACCAGGTCCGGACAGGGACGACACGGCTTTGACCAGGGCCTGACTATGCGCCGAGTGTAACGCTGCAAATGTTCTATCACAGTAGACATACTCGACCTGTCCGTCGAATCGTAGTGTTCTAGGAATATTCCTGAAATTGTGTAACACTTTAACTTAAGTTTTGTCATTATTTAATCATTTTCTTCTCGCTCACTGAGAAAAAAGACCATGGTATTTGCAACAATAATGCCATAGTTGAAAATTTATAATATCGGGGACCATATTTTATAGTTAGATCAGCTTTAATATGGTTTATTGAACTATCATCATGATGCTAAGTAAACTATACCGTTTCGATAGTGCAGCTAAATATGCGACACACTTAAGCACACCACAACTTATCGTTAAAACGGTAACAAAAAAATTATGTTACATGCAACACATGTGTGAAATCAACAATGAGATCTAATCTCTGACGGATCCACCGATATTTTTATTTCGCGTTAACATTCAGAGAGTTATTCAATGCCTCTACTATTTGCGTAGTTACATTTTACTATTTTGCAGTAAGGCTTACTGTATTAATTGACAACACGACACTGGCGAAAATAGTAGTAGATGAAATACGAACAAACATCCATTATAGTACAGGCGTAATAATACTAATAGTTGATGCTTCCTATACATTTCCAGATGATTCACCAAAAAATATTGCTATTGCCTGAGGCAAACATATTTATATGGTTTTAAGTACTATACGTTTATTTTGTACTTTCAACTAGTACGCGCTACAACACCGTGTAACAATACACAGTATTCTCTGTAATATTTATTGTTACATTAAAAATCATCTTTAGCAGAAAATGCTTCATTCCCGCGTTCCCGCGCTCGTTCGCGCTGGACGCACGAGCCTTCTTTGGCGCGCGAAGCAATAGATAAGCCTATCCTTACTCTGGACAATTTCGACGCCGCCTAATACAACACGCGCGTCAGAACTACTCTGCGTAGGGCCCAGAGCGACAGTCGTCGAGAGAGTCGACAGAGAGTGACAATGCTACGAATAGTTCGCAACTCTTATGTGAGATTCAGATATCGTAAATCGTCAAGTAGTCGGTAGCACAGTCGGTAGCGTAAGCGGTTAGGAAGTTAGGTTTAGGTAGGGTCGTAGGTTCAAATCCCGGGTTAGGCAGGCAAATTTTCTTCGACAGAAACGAGTACCCATGCCTCGAGGGGTAACTCTCGAGTCGGGAAATATATTTTTAAAAACTATTTTCAATTTTTCATTAACATTTAAAATAACTTTTAAACATTTAAGTGTTATAGTAAAAATCAAAGTATAGAATAGTAATTTTTACTACGCTACATACGAACCACTACCGATACTAATTGTTGATGCTCCCATACATTTTCAGATGATTCACCATAAAATATAGCTATCCCCTGAGGGAAACATATTTTTATGGTTGAATGTACTATACGTGTGCGTAAGGACGGATAGTTGCAACTAACATACAGAAATAGTTGATATATATACGAAAATATGGTACATAATACTATATTTTTATCGGTTGCGATGACTATAAAAGTATTGCTATCCCGTCAGGGAAACATACTTTATAGTAAGAATATGGTTAATCCCACCATATATTTCTCTCAGTGCTCGAATCAAAATCGTCGTTGGGCTCATTGAGCGACGAGTCAGCCGCGTTGAACCGAGCGTCGATTCGCGTCTTGCTATGAAGTATCGCTGGGGAGGAAAGAAACAAGTTTCTTGGAGAAATGGTAACATTCTTCGGCGACCGCCGCGGGTTCGAGTTCCACTGGCAAGAGAGAATATGGGCGGTCTGCGCGAAAGTTGAGAGCGCGAGAGGAACGCCAAGAGGGTAGATACACACGGATGATCGAGTGCAGTTCATACTCTCCGAGCTCTTTAGTTTCCTCGCTCGGTTTCACCTCCTATCCCCTCCCCACCCTACTCCGCCTTTGCCATTCGCGTACTTTTCCTTCCACCTCGTCCGTCCCGGCTCTCTTTCTCGTCTTGATCCAGTTTCTCTCGTACGACCCGGCAACGTTACTTCCCTCTGCTCGTCTCCTTTTTTCGCTGCATTTTTGCCGCAGCCACTCGGCTGCGCGGCCCGGCTAAGGCCGTCGTGACTGATGAGGTACGTAATATTTTTACCGGTTACGGTCAAGGCGGCAACGTCGTCGGGGATATACGCTGCAGCTCGCCAGCCACGTATATAGAATCTCGTAACGTAGGCGGATGAACATTTGGCGAAAGTAACGTCATGTGTCTCGCGGGCAAAGGAGGATTTGAGCGAGAGACAGTTTCGCGGTTTATCCGTCGCGCCGAATATAATTCACGTCCAGATTTTCTTATCGTTCTGGCGGCGTGCAGGATATTCAAAAAGGTACCAGCAACGAGTTTTCATATGCACTGAGATAAAAGAATAGTTGTGATTACCAATCGTTGATCAGAGCTATCAAGATTTTAGTTACTGCGACCAGTATTTTAGCAGCTCTAATTAATGATTGGTAGCAACCACGAAATTTGTTCCGTGTATGCATTAAGTTTTTTTCAGCACTATCGATTGCACAGTCTTATCGTCATTATCTCACCATCGTCATCATTTCAGAACGAGACTATTATTGTTCACTATTAATTACGCAGTCGTTTTCAAGGCATCGCGTCTACTCTACGCGGAAGCATTTCGCGTCGGCTTCTTCGTGTTGGCCAACCTGAAAACTTGCTCCTCGACTGCGTCAAAGAACAAACAAACAGGCGCCGTTGAAATAGCTGCGGGGAAATTTGCGGCACAAGAGACGCGGTCTCAGGTGAATTAAGGAGAAAGACAATGACGAATATACAGTGCATCGCTGGGGAGTGTTTCAGTATACCGAGTTTTCCCGATTGTTCATCAGGCACTAAGCGGATCCGACGTCAGCCTGGCCGAGGCTTCGCAGCGGTTACGGCGCTACAGACGCGTTTTCAAGCGCCCTTTAGACGTAGCAAATGCAATTTGCCCCCAGCATCAATGTTTTACATATTACATTGTTTCGCTGGCCGCTGTAATTAGAGCGGATTCCCTCAGCTCGACGCACTTGTTATCAACGAATGCTTGGGTTCTTCGAGCGGTCTGAATTTATCATCGTTTCTCATTCTGGTTCTGGCTCTAGTTCTGGACCCGCGAGGAGCTCTCGAGTGAGACGGTACTACGTCAAAAACCCGCGAAATTCTTCGTCCGCCAACGGCGCTGAAAATGGTATCTGGGATATTGCGCGATACGTAAAATGTGGCGACGTTGCATTCTCTCGAAACGCAGGAACCTTTTATATACGTGTTGCGCACGAGATTGAACCATCAGAAACTGGCTACATTTTTAGTTGACACATTTCACATTCGCCCTCGGACCAGCAGCTGCAGCAGCAGCAGCAGCGGCAGCGACGGCGCGGACTCCATAAAAATGCGCGGCGCACTCGGCCGCTGTTATCGTCGAAATAAAATTGCATAACATTCTACCATTTTTTTTCTATTTTTTTTTTAATCTCACCTACCATCGCGCATAATTCGTGCCGCGCATATTCCTGCAATTTACCGCGCGTCCTGCAATAAAATTCCGCGCATGCTTTGCGGCGGAATTGCGCGTGGAAATTCTTGCAACGCGATACTCTTGCGTGCGCGCTAATTTTTTTTTCCCTCGCCGACAGCGATGAAGAAAAAAAAACTGAGGTCCGTGTTTGTAACGGAAAAAAATGTGGCTTGCGGAAAGAAAATAGGCAGTATAACCTAATCAGCCGAACGTGGCGGCCTCGCGGACGTTCGTTGAACCGTGAAAAATCAATTTTTTTTCCTTTCATTGGAGTCCGTACTATGTATACGCATTCGCTTGAACATGTGCGAATTGGTCCGGGATTATCAGAAGCTCGCACCGGTTTTCCGGGCGAAAGAACTCGACTGCGGAAAAACGCGATGCTAACACGTTTCGACGGAGACGAAAGGCGAGCAACAAAAAATAAAAAGCAACAATAAAAGAAAAAAATAAAAGAAAAAATAAAACCAACAGTTCCGAAGGAAAACTCGATTCGAGAGGAAAGAAACCTATGCGAGAATATTAAACGCTTTTGGACGAATAACGAGCAACAAAATTCTTTACCTCGGCGCGCGCGGCGCGCGCTCGCTGCACACGCGCTGCGCGTTCCAGTTGGCCGAACGCGGAGCTCGCAACGCCGGAAAATGCTTTTCGCATTGACTAGTTTTCTCGGGTGGCGGGGGGAGGGGCGGGGGCGGGGGGGGGGGGGGCGAATGTGCGAACCCAGTCAGCATATAACCCGGGGTAGAATCCGATATTTTCCATTTCCGTTCGACGCGACCGAGCAACACACGGTGTGTGCGCGCGGCGTTTACGCGCGCGTCTCAACTATATACGCGCGAGCTGTGCCGCTTCTTTCAATCTCAATGTCGTGAAAGCTCCGCCCGCGCTTCGCCGTTGTACACAGTTCCGGCTTCTCCGTTCTCCCTGTCGAGCAACGCCGACGCGCTGAAATGTAGGTAAAAGTATGATGAGGAAAAAAAAAATTATATATCGCGGCCGCGTCCGCTGCACGGAAATCTCGACGCACGATACACTGGTTCATACGGCTGTGTGAGTGTCAATTAAAATATCGTTTTTTTTTGTCTCGCACTGACGACAACACTACAGACAGATAAAAGCCCTTCGAGTCTACCGAGACCCTTCGTTTATCTATTTTTCTTCTTAATTTAGTTTTTTTCGTTGCAATCTCAGACTGTTTTTCGTTTTCTTCTTTACGCACTTCATTGGTTTCTCTCAGTTTACTTCGGTCGTGAGAATCCTCTCACGTTCCGCGTGTTTGTGGCGATTCCTTTTTTTTTGTCTTAGAAATACAATTTCCGTGGTTGCTGAAGGCTGACACGTTCCTGGGTATAAAAGTCTTCACAGCATTCGAGGATGTGTGTCAAATTCTGGACATTTTTTTCGTTGGCAAAGATTGAAACCTGATTCGTCGAATAATGGGAATCGAAAAGTACAGGCCGGTTGAGAGAGAGAGAGAAGGAGACGAAGAGGAACAGGAAGAGAGAAAGAGAGCGAGGGAGGCAAAGACAGAGAAAGAAGTTGGCTCGCAAGTGAATTGCCTGGCAGTTCGGTGTACTTGAACCCCCGCGAGGCGAAAGTCAAGAGCGAGGGAACCGACGAGTGGTGCTATATACATCCGCGATACTCGGAGAGTGATTCGAGGCAATTTCAGCTGAGGCCAAAGGCGAGTGCAACGGACTCGGGGCTCCGAACTTTTTACCCCTCGTCGTCGCGTTTGGCCTTTACTCACTTCTCTTCCAAAGTCTTTCGAATTATTTCGAGTCAGAATGCAGATACCGGCTAAAAGTTGCGAGAGCTGTGTGTATATACAAAAAAAAAATAATGTACCCCGAGCCGTGACTTCCTGCCTTTATTTTTATTTTTTTTTTTTCAACTTTCTTAGGGACGGTAAAAGTAATCTCGTTCGTCGAGTAGCAGCGCGCGTCTCAGGAAGGTAGTTCGGTAAGGAGGCTTGGATGGAAGACGCTTTTAGTTTATTACCCCGAGAAAATTACTCGACCTCTCTCTCCCTCCCTCCCCCTCTCCACCCCTCCTTCTCCCTCTCGCTCTCTCGCTTTCCTCCCTGTACTCTATTTCATTTTTCCTCTTCGCGGACGAGGCAACCGACGCGTCTCGGGCAATGGAGGGAAAGAACGAAAGAATGAAGCAAAAAAAAGAGGAAGAAATACTGCGATGTGTACTGGCGGTACACATGACCATAAGAAAGAATACGTAACGTTTCAGGAAGTGAAGAGGGTCCCGGACCCTTAATGAACGCAGGGGAGTGGCACAACTGTGTCAAGTGGAATTAACGTTAGCCAAAATAAAAAAAAAAAAAAAAAACCGTGAAAAATGGATGCCGTCATTTTGCTCGTGGGAACAGTAAATTTGTTCACCTGAAAAAATTAATTGAATGAAAATATCATTAGCTGAGGAAAATAACATGAATTTTTTTTTCCTTACGGACTGTAAGTAAGAAATTGTCGAGTTTCGTTTAATGACGTTGATGGTAGCAAAACTTTTATCCGCGGCAGATTCGATGCAACAAACGGGCCGCTGTATTCGCTCGCGTTCTCTGTGACGTCCAGGTTGTCTGGCAAGTTTGCAGCGTCACACCGGTTGCTTTTCTCCGATGATTATGGAGATTCCGTTTGACCGACGGCCGGGCGGAAAATATTCTCGGGTAAAAGTTTTCTCGTTCCCGCAGGGGAATAACGTCGGGGAAATTGTAAGGGAAACGTCGCGCGGAGTTCGCGTCCTCCCCGATGGCTCGTAATTTTTTTTACGTTCCTCGCAGCAGTAGTAACAGCAACAGCAGCAGCGGTAACAGCAGCAGCAGCGCCACCGAAGCCCGCGCGACGTTTTCCCCGAGGAGCAAATAGCGTAATGGCGGCCATATCGCGATAAGAAGCACCCGCGCGAGCTCAACGTATCCCGGATAAACGCTCGAAACAAAAAAATACGGAAGCATTTTGCGGAGGGAATAATATATATAACGTCATCCGTGGCGACGACGCAATTGAAAATCCGAGAATTCCTGCGTGCCGCAACGACGAGAGGCGGAAGAATAAGCGGAGCGTGGACAAATTTTTGCCTCGCCTCCGCCAACTCCTCCCCCTCATCTTTCCACTGAGTTAAATAAAGAAACGATTCTCGCTTTCCTTGCGCTTTTCGCTAACGAGTGCAACCGAGTGTTCGCCACGCGCGTCACATTTTCCAACTCTCGGATTTTCGCCTCCCTCGCGCTCCTCGCACACCCGGCAAACGGTGCTTGCGTACCGCTCGTCGCCCGCCGCGTAGCCGCTCGACATTCTTCGCGCTCGACTCGCTTTCTCTTTCTCCTGACGCGCGAGCGCGGTTTCGTTCAGCAAAGTTTTCCAGGCGCATAACAACGCGCCCGCGGAATCGCGACTAACGCGAATACGACGACGTCGGCGTCGTCGACGACGACGGCCGGTGGGAGGGGGGTGAGTTGCTGGTCGGTGGTGAGGGGTAAGGAGGGGATAGGGATGGGGTTGCCGTGCGGTTGAGCCGTCTCCGGGCACAGCCGAGTCCCGCGGGCGTCGCCTCGCTGAACGCCAGCGACGCTTTTTCGCTGTCGACTTTTTTCTCCGCGGCGCGACTCTGATCTGTCTCTCTCCAGCACGCCGTAACATCCCCGTTACAACTTTCCGTCTCTTTTTCTCTATTCTTCCTCGCGCGACTATAGACAGAAGTGGACACATGCGAGAGCCCGGTGGGCGGCTGTATAAATACGAAATACCTCGTTGTACTTTGAGTTACGACGCGCATGAATAAATGTGCGGCTCTTGCGCGAGACTCCGGCAACGCGCGCCTCACTCGCCCGAGTGCGTTTCACGCTGCGTTCAGCCGAAAGCTGACGGCCGCGGTGTCCAATGTGCAGCGCGTAGAGTTGACTGGCTAATGCATGAATGCCTACCAATGAATGGAGAAAATTATAGTTTCTTATATGGCCTACTACATCGAAACAAAATTTAGTTTGGACTCCCCTTTATGTTAACGCCGATCTGTTTTATTAGTTCAATTCCGGCTATTCGAAAGCATTCGAAAAAAAAAAAAAAAAAAGAAAATAGGAACCAAATGTTTAATCCTTGGCCGAACTATTCAGTCATTGGTCGGTCTACCCTATAACGCGCCCCGAGCTATACAGTGAAACACGACATTGGAGCGGACTGTACGGGATGCAGTGAGAGGGACGAAGCGTCGGAACGAATGGGAGGGGAATAAGATATATACAGATATACACAACCGTCAGTATATTGAGTACTGATACCAGTAAATCAATTCATCGAACCGTATACAGAAAATTGATTTACTACAATAAATTGATTTGAAGCCAATTCGTTCTAGTGAACAATAAATTTAGCAGTTGTCGAAAAATGTTCGCGTAAATTGTAACAATTGTCCCTTCGCTCAACTCGATCACAGTTTCCCTCGACTGCAAATCAAAGTGACTGTTCGCGTTACAAAATACAGTTTCCGACAGTTCGGACTATACTTCTATTAACGGGATGACGAGAAAGAAAATCTCAGAACTACAGATCCGTTAGACAATGCTTATATAACTCCGGGGGACTCCGGGCGAGTGATATACCCTGGAGATCCTGGCGGACGATGGAGTGTTCAGAGAGAGCGAGAGGAGTGGAAAAGACAAGAGAAGCAGACCAGAGGGATCGAGTTGGAATAAGATTCCGTGGAACGAATCAAAGTTTCGACAAGAGCGGCTCCAGCCCTCCACGGACGCTCGGCGACACAGTCGTCGTCGTCGTCGTCGTCGACGTCGTCTTCGTCGTCGTCGTCGTCGTCGTCTTCTCCGTCGTTGTCGTTCACGTTGATGGACGTCGACTCTCGAACTCTCGTCAAAGAACAAGCTCAGGGAGTAGCAGCACCAGAATCAGCAACAGCAGCAGCAGCAGCAGCTCGCTCGTGACCTCGTTTCCGTTTTCCTCCGCGATCAAGGCTGCCGCGAGTGTGTAGCGAAGAAAAAGGACGACGAGCGAAGAGACGAACCGAACCGAGGACGCACACACAGAGGGAGAGAGAAATGAGAGAAACGAGAGCGCGACACGACTCTGTCGTCGCGCTCGTGAAACTTTCCGCTTGCCTTATACAGCTACTTCGCTTAGTCGAGAGGCGGGGGCGGGGGAAGACTGGGAAGAGGAGAAAAAGAAGAAGACGTGAGAACGACAAAAAAATAGAGAAGGAAAGAAAGAGAGAAAAAGGCAGACAGAGACAGAGAGGACTCTCGAGAGTGCGTCACTTCCGGAATCTCGGTTTCCGTGGCGTCTGCTTCTAGTCCGACGGCGACCGATCAGCACCGACAGCATCGGATCTTTCATCATTGCTTCGGGAGGAAAAACATTTTTGAGAAACTGGCGGACATTAAAATGGTGCTCTTGGCTTTCCAGGCTAAGGAAGCCTCCGACAATTAAACGCCGACGCCTCTGTCTTTCTCGTCCGATAAATTCTTACTTTATTTGTAAGTATTAAATTATAATTTTAAGAAAGATCAACGTATGAAAACTCAACATATGTAAACTCCACATATGAAGACTCAACAATAAAAACTCGCCTCAACATATAATAAGGACGTTGACAGCGAGCGATGTGTTTTCTCTCTGGCTCTCTCGGTGTGGAAGGTCATCTTGCCTTAGAAGAGACGCCAGGGACTCTCGATTCGTCGCTCGCGAACTCATCTCGCTGCAGCGAACAAACGAAACACTGAGGGGGCAAGAGGGTTGTGCACATCCTTTTCAAAACCAACAATTCCATTTCCTCGCCAGGCCAGTTCGCGTACTCTCCGTTATTCTCTCGTCGTCCTGTCTCTCGGTGCTCTGGTACCGGTACCAGACATACCGGAAGATCATTGGTAACGTACGTGAAAAAAAAAAAACAGAGAAAAAAAAATTCCCGAAGCCATCAATCGCTTCATTCAGACGCGGACCGTGCTTGCCTCGAACATCCTGCTCCCGAGGCTCTCAACGTGGACGATGCAAGTGGCTATTCAGCGAGGCAAGACGGAAGTACACGGAAGAGCATCATCCCCTGTGCATCTGGACTCGTTGCAGACGAGTCCAGATGCAGGCGCCGTAATACGCGATAAAGGGCGGGGGAGGTGAGTCGAAGAGTGACGGGTGAGGAACGGGAGAAGGAACGGAAAGGGAAAAGGGTGCTGAGGGATGAGTCGTACGGGGCGTGCGCGGGGGCCGGGAAAAGAGGGAGGGAAGGGACTGCGGAAAGGGATCGAGAAACGAGTACCTCGTGAGTAGTACCAGCAACACAACCAGAGCCCGGCAAACGGAGTGGAAGGGGGAGGGGGTGGGAGCTGAGGAGGGCAGAGAAGATTGATTGCTTCGGATTCCATGTACAGCTGGGGCGCGTTGCTGGGGCGCCGCGAAGAAAGAACCAGGCGCGCAACGTTCGCTGGATACACAGAGAGACCCCGAACGGAAAGAGGAATGCTGCGGGGGTTCCGGTGGCTCGCGCAGCAGCCACTTTGCGGAATGCTGTTTCCGCAGAGCCGTATCGCCGGAGTTGCGCCGAGCGCAACTCGCGACAGCCTCCGAGCTCGAGTAACGGCACGGTCGATGGCTCTGCGAGCGGCGAGCGCGCAGCCCTCGTGCCGTCGTTGCGATCGTCGGGATCTCCGGACGTCTCGTTCCTCTCCCGCGACGCAACCGGCAGCACACGACAGGTTCATCGCTACTACTGCGCCGCCAGCAGCGGCCAACCGACTGAGCGCCGCTCGCGTAACTTACTGCGCTGCTGTGCGGCGTTTCCGGCGCGGTCTGCGCGTCAGCTACGTGTCTGCTTCCGCCGATATAGCAGCGGTCCGGTCTGCGTGGTACGCGCTGCGCGCGCGAGCAGCGCAGCGTCGTGTATCGTTGCGCGCACACGATGATCGTAACAAGAATAAGCGAAAACGAAAACGACTGAGACTGCAGACGGGACGAGGGACGAAGAGCGAAGAGAAAAGTATTTCGAGATAATTCTTCTTACCTCCTTTTCCCTCCGTATCATTGACCCTTTGTATCTGTCTCACATCCTGTCTCTGTCTCTCTCCTTGTGTTGTGGATGCTGTTGTCGGGTGTTTGCGTTTTACAAGGGTGGGAATCAACCCTTCACGGCTATACGAATGTCGGGCCGGAAGAGACACGTATATATACAGACGGATATTTCGCGGGACCGGAAGTGACGCTTTCTCCGTTCGTCTTCCTCTCTGTCTTTCTCTCTCTCTTAGTTTCTCTTAGTCTGTCTCGTTCTCTCTATTCGATGCGCTCGCACCGCCCCTCGACCTTCCTTACCGACGCTGCACTTCCTTCTCGGCAGTCGCGCACGTTCGACCACTTCGCGAAATTCCGGGGATTGAAATCGCTTTGGCAGACGGGCCGTTTCGACGGCGATTCTCGCCAACACCCCATTCTCCCCCCTCCCTCGCCACTCACCCCTCACCGGCAGCCATTCAGTATGCCAGAACGAGCGAGCTAGAGGAGCACCGACAAGCACTACTACCGCCAGAAGTGGGTAGTGGTCGTTTTTGTATACCGCCGCGCGGCTACACAGAACTACACGTATACATACAGTGTATGCGGTGCCACCGCCGCTCTGCTCCCCCCCCCCCCCCCAACGCTTCTCGTGTACACGACTGCGTTTGCTCCGACCAACCGATGGAAATCAATTTGCAGTTTCGTTTCGTCGACGCCCCGAATATCCTTCGATTTTCTTCGGTCGAAGCGTTAAAAGGGTTTTTCCCCCACTCGTCGTCTGCCTACTTTTTGCTCGTCGCCGCACGAAAATATAAATGTTTCTCTCATCGCTTTTGGCTCGCTATATTTTTACTCCAATTAATTTTGCCACGAATTGTCGGTTACAAATATTTCAAATAGCGTGGATAAACATCGCTGAAACATGAAACTCATTTCCATGCCCAAAATTGTCGGCGCCGCTGAAAACAAAAATATTTCTTTGTTGCTCGTTTTGAATGGAATATTGAACGAGAAAATAAAAAGAGGCGCGAAATTCGTTCGAAGGACGCGAACAGATGTATCATGAAAAACACATGTTTCAGGGCGGTATAAACACGCGGGCTCTGACTTTTTTTCCTGACCCGGCGTCTTTGACGCGCAAAACGTGCGGCGCTATCGCACATTTTTCTCGCGCTCACCGCGCGAAAACCGCGTGTGCGCATTTACTCCCGCGAAACCGCAAAAAAAAACGTGTGGCGAAACGTCTTTTCAAACACTCGTCGGTTGTTTTGCTCTCATCGACGAGAGCGCTTCGTAATGTACAGAGGAAGCAAAAAAGGCGGTGGGAAAAAAGCGGCGGCTTGTGGAAGGAAAGAAAAAAAAAGCTACAGCGGTGGACCGCGAAAAGGAGGGAATCACACGGATCGCGGACTTCTCGCGTGCGCGCTCGGGTAACCATCGCGATAACCCGGATAAAGTGCGAGGATATACCGGGGCCGGGATATAACGGGTCCGGGACGACCCGCGCCGTCCTCTCTCTTCCGCCCAGCCGCAACTCTCTTCCCCTCGTCCTGCGCCGCCGAACGGTTCGTGCGCTTCCGGAAAAATCGTTTTATTACTTTGACTCTCTATCCGTTACGTTGCTCTCTCGTTCCATTCGGCGTTTCCATGGCGAAACGGCGGGAATATGGTGATTCGCCGCGCAGCGGCTTCTTTAATCGCCGCAGAAGTACAGCAATTTCGTGGAAATTAAGGTATCATTGGGGCTGGCAATAATTCCCGATTCGCCTGGTTCAGCGAACTGCGGCCGAGGGATGAAAGGGGGGGGGTCACGGGAAGTTTCTCGATTGGATTAATATGCTAATGGCCCCGCGGCGCGTTCGAACGGCGACCGCGAACGAGGTCGATGGGCGCAGGAGGGACGGGGAAACGTATCGAGGTTATATACGTCGTCATGTATATAGTACTCACGTCGAGCTTAATTCCCGTCTGCGGGAACATCTGTATCTTGTCCTGACTTCCGGGCATGTAACGGAAGAACTCGTGATCATCCTTGTACCATTTGACGGAGTAGAGTCTCTCGCCGCCATTGAGACGCCACCTGCACCTCAGATCAGCCGTGCCGCCCTGTTCCGCCTCTCGCGGGACTTTTATCTCCACCATGATGTCACCTGCAAGCAAAATAGCGACGGGTCATTTAGTGCATTTTATTGAAATAGGAGGAATGAACAATGATTATTGTAAAAACCATCGCATGTGCGTTGTCATAAGATTTGCTCTGTACAAAATAGCTGTCTTGTAAGGAAGATGGCGCCGGACAGCTATGGTTAACTTAAAAATGATGTCAGAAGTTACCGCTAGTTCCGGGTCCTGTAATCCTGTAACATCGGATATCCTGTAATATCCTGTAACATCGTGATCCTGCAAAATCGAAGTCACCGCGTTTTAAGTTCTCAAATAGATTCCTAGGACAAGATATTTCTCGACCGAGATCATCGAGAGCTCCCTCGATTCACCGGAGAGACACAGAGACGTTTGTTTTTTCAGAGACGTTTGGCGAAGGATGGGAAATCCCGTGAAAACAGCGCTTCAACGTCTGCGCCGAGATTAGCTCCTGGCCCGATCCCGACCTCGCCGTTGCCTCAAAGGGACTGTTGTCGTTACACAGACACACAGCCGCGACGTCGGCCCGGGTTTCCGGAGCGCCCTCGCGCGACTTTTCTCCGCGACTCTCCGACGTCTCACTGTGTGTACTCGCGCGTTTCTTTCTTACACAAGGTACACGACCGTTCTCTTCCTCCATTTCCGGAGTGTCACTCGCCTAGACGCTCCCTCATGCGACATACCGAATCCGCCCGGCTTCGACTCGCGTCACTTTCCACAGTCACTTCGGGATACGCAAAGGCATTCGGAATGGCATTTCAGACAGGACTCGATGTGTGTAACCCTTACACCCGGGCTCGCGAACCTTTGATTTGTAGTTCTCCCCCCGTACCCGTTTTTTTTCTTTCTTTGTTACGCGTCAATTCATCTTGAAAACTCCACCAAGATCCCGACAAGGGGAGACGTTACTCTGCCGATTGAATTGTTACCAACCAGGAATTTAAAACCTGAACCCTAGAAATTCGCCAAATTCTTCCGTGTGTTTCTTGCGAATATATATATATATTTTTTTTTTTTTCACAAAACGTGAAAAATTGTTTTTTCACATTTTTCGCAATTTCACTTCACTAAAATCGAGGTGTTTTTTTAGGATCAACGGAATCTGGAGTTTCTTTTTTTTGTCTGAAAGAAAATTGTTTAACAAAGAGAATGCCGCAAAGCGGTATGCGGAAAATGGAAAATCCGAGGAGACAACCGCGAAAATTGATTTCGCACTGTGAATCGCCGCGTCGGATTACGTCGATTCAGCAAGGAATCAGGCAAGGAGAATAAATTCAAATTCATTCTCCTTGCCTGGGTTAACGCACGAAAAAACGACAATTTCCGGTAACCGCCGTATGTAAACGGCGCACAAACTCGGCTCGGTGCTAAGCGGACGTTTTGCCGGAGATCGCGATTACAGACGGGAGGCTGACCGGAACCGTGGAGCCGGAGCCGCGCCCTTCATCTCCGCGGCAACTCACACAGCAACAATATAATAATACCTGCAGACGGTGTTACGGGCGCGCCGGCCCGCCCCGCAGTCTGGAGTTCATATCGTTCGCGCTGCGAAACTTTCCTTAATCAGAATTCTCTCCGGAAGATTCACCGATCCGTGACGAGAGAGTCCTTCGTTCCTTCTCTCTCGCTTAATGAGAAACTCGAAACAGAGAAGTGCTCATAGTATTACGGCAGGAAGGATTTAAGTTTCGTCGGGGTGGTGGGAGGCGGAAGGTAGAAGGGGGACGGGAGGCAACTTCGAGCACCGTCGAAGGAACGAACGAGCGACTGCCATGAACACTGTATCGCGAGCGACGCGGAAATAATTGAGCGTGCGTGGCGATGACGTCAAAAATGCCATCAAATTTTCATCTAGACTATCGATAATCATCCCGCGCGGCGCGCAACCCTCGAGTGGCCGACAAATTTGACGTGAAAACCCATTAAATCCCGACAATAGCTGAAAAACACCCGGAATATTTTGCTATAAATTTCTTTCTCTCCATTTCACTTTTCATTTGCTGCAGACGCAAGAAAAGCTCACAATCGAGCTGACGAAAACGGATTAAACGCAAATGAAAAGCTCCGTTTAACCTCGGAATTTCCACGACGAAAGACGAGTCGATGAAAATTCGCGCGCTGCGATCGGCAGGTCAAACGGTTTGACATTATATAAAAAAACAAAAAAAAAATGCACGACACGCTTTTCGCCGCGTATGACCGGTTATTCGTCGGAGCGTCGCGACGCGGGAGCCTCGTGGAAGTACACAACGTGCTCGTACGTGTGGTCAACGCGCAGAACGAACGAGCCGGCGGATGGGTGGGATGGGAGGGGGGGTTAGCTTTGGCCGCGGTGCGAAATTGAATTATGCGACGCTACGTTAACGCGATATAACGTCCGTACTGTATACCATAACGCGAACCCTGGATACATACGTACAGCTCTACTGTACAGCATCGCGGTGGCTCCGCGAGGCGGGTGCGACATTTTCGCTCGTTCAAAACACGTCCGAGTTGTAGTTCGGTCCACCCCCCTTTGGCCAGCTCGCGTCCCCATGACCCCCTCCTCCCTCCCCCTCGTATAATTTATCGTCCGCCAGTTATAATCCATCGGACACTGCCGCGCGGTCTGTGTTTCCAGTTGCGCGACGCCGCGAGAGTTATAAGCTCAGAACACGTTTTGCCTACGATGCAGACGTCTCTGTACCGTGTTATCATGCCATATATGATATGATAAAACGTACGTCCCCCTCCTCCTCCCCCGCTAACATCCGGCGTGAAACAGAGCAAAATATCCAGCGGACGCAATCCCAAGCAAATGTAAATTGAGTTTGATGTATATTTTTACAACGATTACAGGCATCGAGCAATCGCAGTTTGTCCATTGTAAACGCATCAAGATTCTCGAGCGATTGAACGTTTCGCCGCCGTCGCCGCCGCTGCTCGCGAATTTTATGCCACGGTGGATAGCTTTGCGATTCGATTTCTCGAAGCGCTATTGCCGTCGCTCGTAAACTCCGAAGCCGATGTCGTTCCATTGACTTCACTCCCGTTGCTGCACTCCCTGGAATCCTGAAGATACCCGAGCGCGATCACCTGGAGATCCGCAGACGCTATGTGGTTTCGCGCTGTAAAAATCCAACGAATCCACCGACTCTAGCTTTGCGTAAGTCACCGCAATCTGGTGATTTACGTACCGTGGACATATTTTTTTTTTCGAGCTGCGTGCGACCTGTTTAGAAGTAGCTGGAAGCCACTGCAGTTTATCATAAAATGCGCGGATGCCATCGAATGTGTTAACACCTTTTGAGGCCCTTTGATCCTGCGCGCGGTGACCTTGAGCCGACCCCGTTTCCTCAGAACGCCCGTCCGACTTTCTCGGCTCTCGGTGCGCGACTCTCAGCGCTTTTCCATCCTCTTGGCCTCATCGCAGCGCCCCCTCAACGCGCAGTGGAGCGGCAGAAGGACGAGTGAGGGCGCGCGCTTCGAGCGACTTGCTTTTACGTTTTTGCCCTTTCCTCACATCTCTCTCTCTCACGATCTCGCGTCTTTTCGTCGTCGCGTAGCTATCCTCTCTTTCTCTTTCTCTATCTTTCTCACTCGCTCCGAGTTACTTGCTCCGCGCGCCTCGTTGGAGAACAAATGGCCTCGAGGCGGAAGCGCCATTTATTTCGGCAGCGGCAGGCAGAAACGTCGCCCGGGTTTACATCCCCGTGAAACAGTGTCATTCCGCGCGCGGCGCGGAGAATAAACTCGGGGTCTGAGGGCGGGAAATAAGGGAGAGGACGCGCCGAGGGAACGCGCGGCAACGACTCTGCGGCGGCGGCACCTATGTCGCCGTCGTCGCCACCGACGCCGCGACTGAATCGCCAGAAACAACCGGCTGTATACAGCCGCCATAGCCGCGAATATACCACCCAGCTCCGCTCCGTTTGCCGTCTCCATTGCGGAAAAACATTCTCACATTCCTCTCTGTCTCAGCCCCGAAAGCCTCGCTTCCCGTGTCTACTAGATTATTATGATTATTATTGTTATTATTATCGTCATCATTATTATTATCTCTGAAGCTTCGCATGACCTTGTTACACGTGGGGATAGGGGCAGAGTAGGGTATACGGATTGGTTTGTGTTTCACCACTTTTTGGATTGATTCGTATGTCACCACTTTTTAAAAACAGTACATGCGATGATTCAATTCGTATAACTAGAAGTTTGAATCAACGAGATTATAGGATTCCTAGTTTTGCCGAACACAACGTCTTTCGTTTGCGTATCGTCAACCGGATGGAGTCAGCGTTTCAACAGCCATTTCGCATTGTTCCCGCGGTGCAAGCTAATTTCGTACTTCGGGTGTACGCCGACAATGTCTTTTGCGGAGGACTGTAGCTCGTTAAATTCCAAGAGCTCAAGAATTAACGAACCGAATCAGCGTGCAGCGCGATGACAAAGTTTGTCTTGACGCAGTTGCACGCACAGCACGCGTAGCATTCATGGTAGTTCCATTAGGCTAGTGCCTGTTGAAAGAGGCCACAAGCAGTCGTTGTGTGTATCCTAAGCTCTACGCAGATATTTGTTCGATGTAATGAACTTCGTCTTAGGAGACACTCGGGAAATCAGGCTGAGGGTTCCTTAACTGTGTTGAACTGGAGCGAGACTTAGACGATGAATAATAGTCGAGAACATGAAACACGCGCTCACCCACAGTCGACTCAGGCTGCAATGCGAGTAGCGAATTTATGCTTTTAAACGACGATTTCCTAGCCTATTCGACGATTTCGAATAGGCCCAGAATTTGTTTCGTGCCTACGGAGTTGGGTCTAATGGATCATTTATAAAGTAGCTCTCAAGAATATTCCAAGGAACCGAGATTAGAGCAAAGTTTTCGAAAAACCACTGACAATCTTCAGGCAGTTCACGTGCACACGTTAATCCATTTTCAGGCGACTCAAGTAGACACGTGTGTTCTCATCGCGAAACTTTGATTAGAGTCCTCTCTCGGTCGGGAGTCTCCCGAAGTGCAAGCGTCGAGTACTACGTAGATGTACGGCTTGACATCAATAGTCGTCAACGACGCCGGCTCGAATCCCTTCGAGAAACCAACGAAGACACTCACACACAGGCCCCTAACACATACATAGACATACGCATACAGTTTCCACTTGGGTGTATAAACGTGTAGTACGTTAACCTTCGGTGAGTCTGACGTCTGTTGGAAGACAAATACCGCTCGCTTGCCGTCGTTCTTCGGGCGGCGCACACTGCGACTGCCGCCGTGGAACGTCAATGTATATACGTCGCTATGCTAATCTACACAGCTATACGATCCGCTACCCAAGTGGGTAGACAGTGAATCAAACGGGAGGACCCGGGGACACAAGAGTACGTAAGCTCCACGAGCGTCGCGAAGCCTCCGCATAGCTCCGTCGCTGCGCCACCGTCGTTCATTGCTGTTGTCTGCCATCAAGGTGCTTCAATTTGCCGAAACTTTGAGTTCACTCGGCGTAATGAAGACGTGGCGCGCGCGCGCTTCGCGTTGCGCCAACACACAGGGCGTGGCGCGATCCGGGTTAATCCGCGTTGCCTTCAGCGCTCCCTCTGCCCTCTTCCTCCAGGAGTCCCGGTCTTTCTGGCCTCAGGATTCGGGTACACACACGCGAAGAGCCTACTTAACGAGTTTCAAAATAATTTTCCGAGAGTTCAGGTATCTGCAATTCGCGATAATGTTGTTAAGTTGATAATTTATTTATTATCTTTATTATCAGTAAATCTTACTGTGATACATTTACCTGCAGGACTTTTGGAGGCCTCTTTCCTTTCATTCTCAATATTTGCTGGCAACTCGTGTAATGCGGAAATTCCTCAAAAAATGTTGGTCTCACATGACTCGACGTCTGAACCAGAGAAAAATCCGCGTTTAGTCGAACTCGCACAGGGTTCGCGCATCCAGGGTTCATCAAAGCGCGGGCAAAACATTTCCTGACCTACATGCGACGCCAGAGTGCACGCTCACTGCAGCGTGGCTAATAACTGGCGTACGGTTGAAAATAATACCGCACTCGCTCTCTGTGTGTGCAGCAAGCGCGCGGGGCGCGCGGGCGGCATTAGCACGCAGGAGGCAAATAGAGTCAGTCGAGCAAACACAACCACCCCCCGCGTCGTCGAAAGCCGTCGGCAAGTATAAGCCGTGCGGGGACTGATAATACGATTCAATTTCTAGACCGGTTCGCCGCGTGTGTTTGCTCGATGCAGCGACAGAGATGGCGAAGAGAGAGAGCGAGAGAGAGGAACGGATAGATAAATAGATAGAACAAGAGAGAGCGAGAGATAGAGAGAGAGAGAGAGAGACAGAGAGGGAGAAATTAAATAGAGAGAGAAATGAGATAGAAGATAGGGTAAGGAGGGAAGGAGGAAGTGTTTGGGGAAGCTAAAGCGTAAGAGACAGAGAGAAGCGGAGATGTTGCTGTTGCTGCTGCTGCTGCTGCTGCTGCTGCTGCTGCTGCCGCCACCGACGCGCGGGCTTAACCGAGCGGCTGACGCAGCCCCGTTGCTACCTCGACGTTAATTAGTTTAGGGAATGGCCGTTAATAAGGTCGGGACAATGGCTTCTGCACACGAGTGTTCTCTCCCTCGTTCCTGGGTTGCATACACGCGGACGAGCGCGCACGCTGAGAGAATAAGCGAGCTCGTGTCGGGACGAACCCACGCGCAGCCCCGGCTGCGAAATGAGGATTTTCGTCGCCGTCGACGCTCTCTCGCCGCTGCCGCCGCCGCAACGCAGCGGTGACGGCGTTTCCTCTTCTTCCGCAGCAAAAGCAGCAGCAGCAGCAGCAGCAGCAGCAGCGGTGGAAGCGCTGCTGCTGCTTCTGCAGGTTCGAAGAGCAGGGCTCAACGCCGGATTTGCCATCTCTCGACGCATCGGCGCGTGTTAATCTCCCGCTGGTTTGACAATAATTAACGAGATTGTTTCTCGCACTGGCGCGGCAGAAGATCTGAATCCCGATTGTCTTGGTATTCCGACATTCCATGCACTGATCCATGCTTCTCATTCGTGAGCTGGAGGTGTGTGATTCGCTCGTTTGGGATTGCATTTAATTTTTTTTTCGCATGGGAAATTGGACTGCAAAGAAATGTCCTTATGAGACAATAAAATAGGTAGAAATAGCAATAATACGTGATTTTATTTATAACAATAACCTTAAAATGAAATAACCTGAATACCGCGAATGACAGAGGCAACGACAAAAACAGCGATATCGGAGAACCAAACGAACGTATTCCGCGATCCAGAGAGACGCGGAATAAAATCCAGCACATACTCAGAGGCTATATGCACAAGCGCGTCGACGCGAAATACACTGGAACGACGGCGCGGGCTCGCGACGAGAGCGAAACTCTCCGGTAGTGTCGTATATTCCCTTTGGGTCGAGTCTCGCCCCGATAATCCGCAGCTTTAGGCTCAAAGTTTCTTCGGCTGACCCGGGTTGGGGGCGCGTTCTCGCGTCTCCGTTACCGTGTGTCCATATATACATACAACGCGCGGTGCGCCTTTGCAGGCTTGGCGAGACTGAGCTGACTCGCCTGTCTATCGGAACTCCATAGCGGGGATTTATCAAAGTAGTAGCCGAAGGGTCTGACGATGCTGCTGTGCTGCTGCTGCTGCTGCTGCACCGGTATGTTTGCGGTATTCCCCAGGATCAACTGGAGAGGCAAAGCCATCATCCTCACCCTTCAACATACATACATAAGGCACACGTATGGCACACGTACGATACACATACGACACTCACATAGGACGCACCCTGGTACAAAACCTGTAGCGTTACATTCGGCCTAAGTCAGGCACTGATCAGGCCCGGACAGGAATGACACGACCCTGACCAGGGCACGACAAGCGCCGAGTGTAACGCCGTACATTTTCTACCAGGGCAGCGATGGGCCCATCCTGCGTTATTCCTGTCCAGGGATATAACCGATGGCATCCTGCCAGCAGTCAGATGGCAATTTTCGGTGCAAAATTTCCTCGAAACAACCGGCGCACCACGGGACGCGATGAAACACGATCATGCTGCGAGCGAAGACGCGAGAGGAGCGAGGAAGAAGGTTCGCAGTCGAAAAAGATTATCCTCCCTGATGCGTTATACATGCACTTTGAGAGACTCGCAGCGCGAGACGTCGGTTGCCGGAAAAATTTCGTTGCCGACGAGTGTACACGCTGTGCGAGTTGCCGAAAAAAATTTGTGGGAATATTGTTCACCCGAAGAATTTCCTCTCTGCGCTCTGAACTATCTCTCTGAGTCCCGCGCGGAAAAAGACGCGTGGTACCGAGGACGAAAATGCAGAGCGTGTGTGCAACTTTGAGTTGCAGACTTGGGAGCAACTTGGCGAAAAGCTGGTAGGACTCGGCGCACACACCACGAGCCCCGCGTATCGGGAAATCAAGGCTCGGTTTGCTGGAAAGGAAGAGGCGAGCGCGTCTTTTTGTCGTTGAATGAGATTCAACCGTACGGCGACGACGAAAATTCCAGGTGGGAATAGCAGTCGCGAATAGTACAAGACGACGACGTGCATCGGCGCGGTGACGTATATCGCGTATATATATCGTGTCAAAGATTCAACGAAGCGCCGTTTTCGTGATTCACCGTTGCCCGATTTTCGCGATTCACCATATCTCGATCCCTTTTACACGTCGCCGCCGCCGCCGCTGTTGCCAGCAGCAGCAGCGTCGACGCCAGTCGAGAGAACTTTCGCGGATTCTCCGGCGATGAGTTCCGAGCTAATATTTGAAGTTCTGGAAATAGTTATATAGCCATGCTCGGCGGCGGGATAATGAGCCGGTGCGCCCTAATAATCATTTTCGACTTTACGGAACGGCGGAGCGTGGCCTCTCCTCCCCCTCGGCCCTTCTCCATCGTCCCCTTTTGCACGGTACGCTTAGGGGAGTTCGGTCCCAAAGCAAGAAATAAATTTACCATTCTCCTTCTCTCTCTATCTGCCTTTCCCCCTCCACTCACCTCGGTGCCGGCTCGGCGCGAGCCCGAGTTCTACGAGTGGGAAGAGGCGGCAGACAGTGGGGAGTGGAGGAAGTCGAGCGACGGCAGGGCGGACAACGCGGCGAAGGGATGAGGAAGAGCCGGCCCGGACTTCCGGTGCACGCGGAGTTGAAACTGTACTCGAAGCGACGAAGACGAAGCTTCGAAGGTCGATTCGCCATCTTCACCAACCTGCGCTCGCCGCCCCCGCCACATCGGAGCTCCGCTCGTCGTTCGAGTTTCCGCTTAATTTACTACCGTGAGGCTTAATAAACTTGGCAATTAGTCGCGTCGCTGACGAAAATTGCTACTGAGTGCGAAATGTAAGGCTCACGTGGATATATTTTGTTTTATTATTTTCGAACAGTGGGATCTCGCGTAAGATTTTGTGTCCGTCGATAGTTTCAGGATTCACCTAGTCCGGAGTGGAATGGTTCTTGAATTGTTAAATGATTGTTGAATTTATGTGGGATTTATTGCGGGTGTTTAGTGGCAATTTTCTGAACGTTCGAATATTCTACTACTGAAAACAATGGTTTCAACCCTTTTTTAGTTGATTTAAAAAAAAAAAAAAAAATTGTTGGCCGAACAGTTTGTCAGAAATCGTAGATCTGGCCGCCGGGACGAAAACCGCCCAAATCGGGGTCACGAAATTTATTTTTTCAAAATATCGACTTTTAACCTACACCATTGTTCTCAAGTCGCATATTCTACCCCTGAAAACACCGGTTACAACCCTCTTTTTGTTGACTTTGAAAAAAAAAATTTTTGGCCGAGCGATACTTTGAAGCCAACGCCGCAAATTCGTGATTGATGGAACGACGATGAAGAAAAGCTCGCAGGTATTTTAATCGATCCGGCATTATTTTCCCGGCGATATTTTATCTCTCCCAAACCGATCCGTCTCCTTCGGTACTTTTTGCGGCTTCGGTTGCGCATTCGCTTCGTTGGTTCCGGGGGAAAACGATGCGAATACGTCAATCGCGCAGAACGGATGTAACAGCGAAATACTTTCGTTGCGACGATCAATTTCGATTTCGCTAAAAGAAAAACGTACAAAGGATCGCCGGCTTCGAAATTCAGAGGATAATCGCAGAGTTGTTTCGAGCATCAGCCACGCGCTTCCCCTATCTTCGTTATCGCCTTGCGAAGCGCCATGTCCAGCCGAACCTGTGCGGTCCAGGGAGTTATTATTATTATATTGTTGTTATTACACGACCCCATCATCATCCGTTACGCTGCTCACGTTCGAGCGCCAGTTTTAATTACCGCTCCCAGCGCGATGTATCATAAAAGTTTCGCACGCTCGGCCCGGGAGCGCCCGGACCGACCGTCGTCTCCTCGCGTCCCGAGGTCCGTGCACCTCGCGCCCCCGAGACGCCGAGGAACCGAGCGGCAGCCGCCTCCTTCGTGCTCGTCTCATAGGGCTCCTCCGCTGCTCTCGCCGCTTCTTCCGTCAAGTTCTCAACGAGGATCATAGCAGCGCCGCGAGTATCATTCGCCTCGCGCGCGAACACGAAATCCGGCCGAATCACGGAGCGACCCTTTTCAATCTCGCGTCGCGTCACTCGCGGCCTTCGCGATGGATGTACACCGAGTTTGCGCTTGTGCCATATATATACGTGGGTAATAATCTCCGAAGCTTTCGAACGCCTTCGATTATATATAGATAGAGCAGGAAACGGTGATTGGAGGTCTCGTCGCGATCAATCGGAGCGAAGATATCCTTGAGTTTCTCCTGATATCCGCGAAAATACTCCTCACTCCTGGCCAATCGTCGACGGAGTAACACCTACGAAATCAGCAGCTTATACGATCGAACTGGCGGTAATTGTGTTTTTTATAAGGCTTCAATGTACTATGTTGGTTATGAATGACTAATAATAATAATAATAATAATAATAATAATAATAATAACGAATTTATTTCCATTTACATTTATTTTTATTTTTTCTGGTTTGTGTAATTGTATAGTGAACTTTACAACGCTCGAGTTTGATACTCAACGAGATCCGCAGGCACCGCGTAAAATCCGTGGAGTCGATGTCGCGTGGTGTTCGCAAATATTGTATTTGAATTATCGAACGAGATATATCGGCATGAGGGGCGAAACGACTGTGATTAAAGATTTAAGTCTCTTCCGTAGTCGAGAAAATCGCGCGTACGGAGTCTCTCACGGCTGTCGAGTCTCTCGCATTGTCGGGAATAAAGCGCAGGGAGGAGGAGGGAGGAGGAGGGAGGGGGTAAGAGAATTTCCATGAAAAATTCGCGACGCGGAAGGGTATGCGGAGGGGTGCAGCGCTGCACGGTCGACAGGTATGCATGGACGACACGCGCATGCAGGACCGAACGTGGTGGGAGGGTTGGGACGAAGAGGGGGAGGCCCGACGTGAGAGCGTTTGAGTAGAAAATGAAATTCAAATTCTTCTCTCGCGCGTAGCACCGACGGGGTGTGAACTACAGGCGAGGCGAACGAGGCGAATGGACCGAGCGAGCGAACACGTAGGCGGAGTGGGTAGGTGCGTACGTAACGTCGTATACATACACCGATGAGTGAACCTTCCGTCTCCCCGTCTCTCTCCCTCACGCCTCTCACCCTCGCGCTTTGTTGCACGCGCGACGTCGAGCGAATACAACGTACAACGTTATCCCGCCACACGTGACGATACCGTTCTCGGATGCGCGCAGTCGTTCGTCGGGATTGCGCGCGCGCACCGTTGAACGACGCTTTGCGCTTTCATCGTCGACGATCCGTGCATTCCACCTAGTTTTGCAAAAAAAAAGGACCGATGGATATATACCCGACATACCGTTCTTCCATCGTAGGACT
This sequence comes from Itoplectis maculator, assembly GCA_964034905.1. NCBI lineage: Eukaryota > Metazoa > Arthropoda > Insecta > Hymenoptera > Ichneumonidae > Itoplectis > Itoplectis maculator. The sequence goes on from OZ035863.1 coordinate 5,888,857, forward strand.
GGTGGAATAATATACCTTGTCGAACTTTCACACGGCCTCGATTGCCCTCAACGATGAACTCGGTGGCCGCGTATTCTCGATTCCCCAAATATTGAAGCGATGAATATCGTGTGATACGAGAGTAGACACGCGTCGGAGAGGACGAGACGAGAGGCTCACGATTGTTCGGGACATCGCCGTACTCTTTCATCGTCGTTATTGCATTTGCATTTTTGCGAAGCGGATGTCAAATGCACTAGACGTTGGCTTTATTATGCACAGACGAAGTTCTCTGAAGACTCTGCGATGCCTGGGAATCCCGCGTTGCAGTGTCTCCCATGATGACGAGATTGGTTTTGTTTTAAAATATATATATATTTTTCAGAATCAACTGAAAAAGGGTTGAAACCAGCGTTTTCAGGGGTAGAATGTGCTAACTTGAGAATGGTGGTATAGAGAAAAAGTCGATACTTGGAAAAGAGTCTCCTAAGGGAGCAACACGATTAAATATTTCAAAGCAAAAACTTCGCAGCTAAAAAAACGACTGCACTCCACATCTGGAGACATGCAAGTAGTGTAGATATACCATTAGTGGCCACTGTAACTATTGTGGCCATTTTTATTGTTTTATTCTTCAAATTATTTTTTTCCCATAACTGCACGTTGATTTTTCAAACAAATTTATATAAATTCACCGATGGACCTACTCGATGTTTTTTTATGCCATTAAATGTATTGTTTTATTCCTTCGTATGTGATGGCCACAATCGGGCTTAAAGTGGCTACAAACGGTACGTCTACCCTAAGTCTCCAAACAACGCGTCTCATTCTGTCCCTGACACGAATGAACCCAAATCTATCCTTCGTCGAGATTGATGCGAGCATCAGCGACTGCAGTGAGTAATGTTGAATTATCCCGTCCACAATCTTCCAGGACTGGCGCGCGGGGATTGCGGGCAGATTGCGAGCGAGATACCGGGGACGAGCCTTGAGCACGCCCAAGGAGTCCCTTTCCTCGTTCAACCAGACGCGCCGTGCGGCGCCTCGATGTTCGTCGTCTAGGTACGTGGCCCTGCAATCGCATCCGAATAGGTTAATCCCCGAGGAATTCTACGGCGCGCATAGCGCTCTGGCTTCGGGTTCTCCTACGCTGTGTTCGTTCGCCGCTGCTGCTGCTGCTGCTGCTGCAGCCCCGCGTGCCGCACCGACTGCGCTGTGGGAGACACACTCGAGTTTCCTCGCGTGACCATATCCGACGATGTTGCCGGGGGTTTGAGACACACGGGTAGAAGGTGGCCGCGGCACTGTTAGGTACTCCATCTCCCTTTCCGTCCACAGGTATCTAGTGGCATTACACACACCTATACCTATATATACATCTATATAATACCGCAGCTATACGAGTTACTATATATACCACGGACCGTAACGTTCGCGAACCGCCCACCGGTGTACCCTATCCTTGGGAAATTAGACGCCCGTGATTTACGCTCCGGTATCCCGTGTGCCCGAAGCCGCGGGGGCGCGCGTAACTCATGCACAAGTACACAGAGAGCGCGACGCGCGCGGGGGCGCAGCAGCTCAACGTTGTACCCACCGCGGTCGCTCGCCGTATATACTTTGGATGCGCCTTGTCGCTTATACAACGCTCGGCGTATTACGTGCTCGCCGCGCGAAGACCAAAGTCGATCGTTCCTCGAGGTATAGCAACCCGGAAATTGGACTCTGGACCATTTCACCGAGCGCGCCTTACACTTTGAAGCATAATGCAATGCTATACACAGTCTTGCATAAAAGAGCCGGGGCCAGAGCCTCGCTGCGACTTCGGTGTCGGACTCCACGAATATACGCGACTCGACGTGTGTACAAACTGCAAAGAAATATATCGCAGATCGACGAGCAGTTACTCCAAGCGCAAATAAATGTATCGTTCGAATCGTCGAGCTTCGGCTGCGCGGAATCGTCCGATTGCAGTGCGCGCGCTCTGCATCCGGCGATCGTGCACGCGAACGCACAACTTCACGGGCCGACGGGTTGGGAGTCCGATTGGAATTATTGAGCGAGATTGATAGAGAGGGCAAGAGAGACAGCGGAAATTGGACGACTCACTGGGTCGACGTTCGTGCCGCACGCGTATATATTTTAAGCAGATTATAACGCGACCTCGGGCTCCGCAGCCGCACGATCCGAAAATTCGACAAAAGATCCTCGCTCGCTGGCGCAGCGAGACACGGGGTGAAATTGTGTTGCCTCCGTTGGACCCGGGGGAGGATATAGGTAGATCTGACAGGTCGCACGGGGGGAGGGATGAGAGGGAGATTTTCGCGATTCCTCAAGGTGGAAAGTTGGAAGCGATGATCCGAGATCGAAATACATATCGTTTCCGGCGTCGACCTTTGCCGCCAACGCGAATCGCAGGCGGGAGGGGCGGAGGAGGAGACTCAATCGCGGATATAGCGAGTAGAGCGCCGCGCGGCAAAGGCCGAGGCAATAAAGAAGGATGCGCGAGGGATTTTATTGAGCGATCCTCGTAAATTCGAATCCTGTTCCCCCTTTCGCTTCTTCAATACGTCACGCTCTTTCTCCCTTCGCTTTGCGCCGCATCCCCCGTCGGATATACTACGTACAATTCGTATCCTGTGCGATGGCTGTAGCCACTGCTATACCCTGGGCTTATATATATATATCTATACGTCTGTATGTCTCTATATATCTCTGTGTGTATATATATATATATACCTTGGGAATCCCGCGAATGGGTTTTTTCCCTTCTCTCTCTCACCCTATTCCTTCGATCCCATCTCGTTCGCTCGGATACCTTGTGCCCGCCCAAGAAGATCTGGCTCCCGTTTCGTTCCCAACAACAGCAGCAGCAGCACCAGCAGCAGCAACAGCATCAGAAGCAGTTGAGACTCTGTGCAGCCGCACCGCAACCCGGGACAATCGCTCCAGCGCCTCGCCAGACACGATAGTGGCACGAAACGCCCGACACGCCGGATAAGGTTCCTCTCGCGCGGCTCGCGTTCATTTCCAGCTTCGCCCTTTGACCGAGATCGTCGCACCGCGACTCGTTTCTCCGCGCACACACCAAAGTGTTATATCGCCTGGTGGAATCGTCGATGGCGGAAACCGCGCCACCAACCAGCGAGTGCCATCTGCACGGTCGTCGGGAGATCGAACGAAGCATTCGTGCGCGATTCGCTCTCTCCCAGACTGACTGGGACGTCTGGAACGCGGAACAAGAAACTTCGTGTATCTTCCTTTCGCGGGAAGGTAAAGTAGAGTAAAGCATTGTGCTCGTGAGAAGAAAAGTCCCATTCACTCCTGACGTATCGAATTTTATTCGCACGTCGACTGTCGCTTTACGTTGTTGGGTGTCGTTTCATTGGAGAAATTTACTGAAAAATCCGAATCATCTTCGACACCGAGTCAGTTGTCGTACGATTATCAGGTTTATGTACATCCCTTGAACCAAATGTACATAATGCACTCCACCTACAGGACGCAATTCCGGGTCGCACTGGGTCACAGCGGCCAAGGCGAGGGAAATTAATTAATCGACAATACGGCGCCCGCGGCGGATAAAACAAAACGTCCGAGAGGAACGCGTGCACAATTTAATTGACCGGCGGCGCGCGAGAAACGAAGGTCCGGGTGGTGCATCTCGGGAAAATCGAGGACTGGGGGCGCGCGCTCCACCGGACGCCAGTGGATATAGCCATAAAGTAGTGAGCGTTTGTGTCAGTGTGTGTGTGCGTCCGTGTATCTGCCTCAGTATGTGTGTGTCACTGGATGTGCGTCCGTGTGTCTGCGTCTGTATATGTGCGTCGGTGTATCTGCCGCAGTGTTTTCGTGTGTATCAGTGTCTGCCTCAGTGTACGTGTATCAGTAGGTGTGCGTCAGTGTGTCATCTTCCTCAGTGTGGGTGTGTGTGTGTGATCAAGCGAGCGCAAGGGCAATATAGAGGAGAAAGCGGTGGGCCTGCGGCGAGCACGGAGCACGGCGGGTATCACGCCGCCGCTTCACTCTGCCTCGTTTCCCCGAGCTTCCACCGACGCTTCCTCGGACGTCCTCCGCGCGTCCTACATAGCGTCCACCTGGAATATCCATGAGCCGTGAGCAGCGCCGGAGCCCGGGTCGTCCCCGCGTCCGGAGATGGGAGTGCGGGATTGCCGCGCGCATTGCCGGGATCGTTGGCTCCTGGCTGGCTTGCCGGCTGGCTCGAGCCGCGTGCGCCGCTATCTCTGGAGCGCGCTATTGGCACGCCTGCGGATACAGTTCCCGTGGGTATCGTCGGCCACTGCCAACCGCCCGCGAGAGCGCGTTATCTCCCGCAGAGCGAAACCATCCTCCTCTCATCTCCGCGTCTAGCGTCCACCGTCGATTCTCTTCCTCCTCGGTTCCCCTCCCCTTCTCCCTCATCCCTCCCCCCTCGCATTGTATATCGTGGTCAACACTACTGGACGAGGCCAGCAGCACCAGCACCAGCAGCACCAGCAGCAATACCGGCCACTGGTCACTCAGTCTCACTCTGTTTCTCCCAGTTCGTCTGTCTATCTGTCATCCCCCTCACACTCGGAGGGTCGGAGAGTTCCATTGGCTCTCTCGTCCGTCTCCCTCAGCTTTCTCCGCGTGGTTTCCTTCTGCAGTCCCGCGTATACGAACGCGACGTTCCGCGACGTGTGTCTCCTTCGTCCTCTATATGCCACCCGCCCAGGGAAGAAAGTTCCTGGAACGCACATGAGAAACGAGAAATGCTGGAGAAAAATGACTCCACCCCGATGATCTGGTTTCTCGAGCTGCTGCCGCGATCGCGATCAGTGGAACTTTCCGAGCTTTTGTCGATGAAAAAGGAACGAGAAACCGCTGAGAGCTGTTCGAGGGGAGTTTTTGTATTTTATTTTTGATTTTTGATTTTTTATTTTTTTTTCCCGCAACGTCCTCGAGTTTATTGAGCAGAGTGACGTTATTACACCGGAGCTTCGATGCATCCCCCGTGAAGTATCCGGTGCAAAACCCGATCCTCCCCGGGGAATGCCCGCACGGCGAGCCTGAGTGCTCCGAGCTCCTCTCGGTTCGTGTCCTGAGACCGACAACGACGTGAGTGGTGGTGGTGGTGGTGTAGTACCGGCGCGTCGGCGCTGCGCGCGCTTGATGGGGGATGATGGTGTCCTAATGGGCCGAGTGCTCGAGGGTCGTTACGCAACACCCTTCGCGAATACACCCCCTTACCCCCTCCGAGCACGTGTATTACGTACCCCTTGGGTATCGACGAGCTCCTTAGGAAGAAAAATCGTAGTTGAAAAAAAAACGAGGACGTTCTGTGATCTTACGCAACCGGTCGACTATTCACGAGGGACACGTGGCATCTGGACGAGAAAAAAGAACACACTTAGGTTAAAGCTTTCTGCATATTTAATTGCATATTTGGCGGTAGACCCTCGATCGTGTCACACGCTCGACAGCAATGAAGCACGTTCGATTTATCGGGTACAGCAAAGTGCGGTGGCGAAACAATAAGACATTTCCGAATTCGCCAGAAATTAAGAGGCTGCTTATGATGTTCTATGAGTGACTCTACTAATTTATTTTTCACATGCTATCAATTTATTTGTGCCGGGCACGTGTAAATGCTATTTACCCATGACAATAACGAAGCAAACGCGGCCTCCGGGAATCAAAAGTCACCCTCTCACGCTGTAGTCCGTAATCACGAGTAATTTACTGTTTACGCCCTCGTAAGCACGACGGATCATCCGCCTCCGTCTCGCCGAGGCGACGCAAATGAGACATTTTTCACAGTCATTATTTTCTCTTTTTTTTTTCGTAGTAACAACCCGTCGTAAATTACGGCGCGAATACCGTGGTGAGCTGTGTCGCAGGGCTCGGGTTGAGCGGGGTAAAGAGCGCCTCGGGCATGCCCCCCTCCTCTAATTCTCGGCGAGGAGGAGGGGTGGGGGGATAGAGCGTGCAGCCCGGGGACAGCTGAAAAGCTCGAGCTGTCCGCGCGACCGCGCTTGTTTTCCATTAGCTAAACGAATATGTATAGCATCATGACGCTCGCGGCAGCGCCAGATGTACGCAACGACTGGCCAACCAGCGGCGGCCGCTTCCAAGAGTCGCTGCGTCCCGGGCGCCGAGTTTCGTCGGTAATACACGCGACTCTGACTATTACGGTGATCCCCCGAGGTGAAGAAGGGAGGGAGAGGGGTGAACGGAGGGCAGGTCACCGGAGCAACGTTGCGACAATAATGACCTCGTCTCCTCTGCTGTCCTCCCGGTGCTTCGTCGCTCTGCGCCTCGCAGTCTGCAACCGCGTTGCCGGTGCGTCCCGCACGTGATCGGCGGAGCATTAATTAATATGCGGCAACAGCATTGCAACGCGGAAAAACAGAGAAAATCGAAAGAGAGAGAAATAAAATGCTTCATTGTCGTGGTCGCCGCTCCGTTAATACGCGACGGCGAGTAAAAGCAAAAGCCGCGCATTCGCGCGGCTGTTGACGCTGCGAGGAATTAACGAACTCTCGCCGCGGATAAAACGTCGAATGGAACAATTCCTGAACGCCGCGACGCCGAGTGGTTGAACGAATTTTTGTCGTTACCGTCGCGCCGTTGTTGCCGTTTGTTGCTTTACATCGCGAATGGCTGGCAAAACAGGGACGATTCGGGTGCGGTGCGCGGTATCATTATCACGAGACCGCCGGGGGTGGACGATAAAAGCCCGCGGCGCCCGCCCCGCGCGAACGATATTCCCGCGGATACGGAGTACACACAGCGAGAGTGTACAGCGACATTTTTGTTTGGCAAATAACGAATGATGCTCCGATTACGCGGCGGAATAACGTGCAGCACGTAGTGTGCGGCGCGAGCATCGGGTTTTGGGAGACCAGCAAAAAGGGGGTCGTAGCCGTATTGGGAGAGGGCGGTGGGCAGAGGAGCGGAGGGACTAGAAACTCGTGTATGGAGAAGGTGGGAAACTATGATATACGAAATAAACAAACATTGCTATATCCCGCGCTGTATTTTGGACCTAATTGGCCCGAGCCCTGTTCGCCGGTTTCACAGGTTCAACGGACCATCCGGGCTTTCGTGTGCGTGTCCCCTTTTTTGCGGACTGTACCTCGCGTTAGCGTTGCCCTTGCCGGTGTTTTTGCTCCCTCTCTGTTTCTCTCTTTCTCACTCTCTCATGATCTCACTCGCTCGCTCGTGAAAATGTTTTTTTTTTTTCTTCAGAAACCGGTGGCAGTTTTTTTCCAGCCACCCACGCGCGGCCCATGTTTCAACCTGGTTTGCCGTCCGACGGAGGGCATGAGGGAGGGGGGTCGTGGTAGGGGTAGGGGAGCGTGCAAGGGCTGAAGGGAGCAGCGAAGAGTGGGACACAGCGCGAGGGATTCCGCTCGTTGGGGTTCAGCCAAAGAATAAACGTGGCTGATGGTTTGCGTGTGTGTGGGTCAGTCATCAACGAAGCACCCGCGTTCGTGTGCATATTTCCACGTGTCTCTGTGTGCGTTACCCCTCCCCCTCCGCCTCCCTTCACCCCTGGCCACCGTACCCTTCACCCTCGCTCCTGCACCCTGGCCCCTCGACCCTCAACCCCCTTCCCTCGGCCACCCGCAACCGTCCTGTACTAATCTCTGCGGTGGGAACAATATTTTGCCGTTGAGCCATAAATTAGCCGGACCTCGGGATCCAACACCAGAACACACCAGAACACCAGCACCGGCGCGACCAGAATCCCACCAGTGGAAACGGCCAGAACCCCGAGAGCCGGTGCGCAACACCGGTAGGAACCCTTTATCACGCGACGCCTCGCGACAGATATACTGTTCGCGAACTTGCACCTCTGTGTTGGTGACGCTGCTGTCGCTGCTGCTGCTGCTGCTGCTGCTGCTGCTGCTGCTGCTGCTGCTGCTGCTGCTGCTGCTGCTGCTGCTGCTGCTGCTGCTGCTGCTGCTGCCACTATTGCCATACACACTGAAATCTCTCCGGACCACGGACCATACTCTGACGCCCGACCTAACGATGTACTCGTGTCGCGGGGTTGGTGCACGCGCGCCAGGTATTACACAGAGACACAGAGACAGCGAGATACCGGACGGTGAGAGTGCGTCCCGCGAGCGCTGGGAGAAACTCCAGATAGCACGTATTCATTTCAAACTGTCTACAACTATTTAGCGTGTTATCCCGACCCAACTGCGCGCCAGTTTCGGACTGTGACTTCAAATATGGCGCCGCCTGTTCTACCTGCGTCTGTGGCGTTGAGCATTTCGTTCAGCCGAGGAGGTCGTTCGTTCGATGATGAAATAAAATGTCTTCATTCGTTCCCGATTCACTTGAAGGCGACTGAGCAACAAAAAGTTCTCAGGGACGTTTTGAGATTGACACAACTTCTTGACTGATTCGAACGACCCGACTGCGAAAACAATCGAAGACACTTACGTCCAGCTCAACTGGCACACGAAGCGTCGCTTTTCGTGCACGGGATACGAAAAAAAAAAAATCTAGCATATTCATAGACGGCGCGTACGGTAATTTCCTCGGTGGGGCGAAACGTCGAGGAGGAAGTAATTCATGGGGCGCGTGCAGACGGGAAACCCTATTCCATGAAACCTGTATGAAGAGTGTGCGAGAGACATGGCACTCGCACTGTGATAGAAAAATACAGCGGGGATAGAGACGTTGCGGAGAGCCAGAGAGCAGCGTTATTATCGAAAATTTGCATAACTGAAACATCGCGCTCGAGGGTCGAAACAATGAATCAAGGGTCTGGCAGGGTTCTTCTTATTTTGCTCGCCGGCACCGCGCCACCCTTCCCCACCCTCTTCATTTCCCTCTCTTCCTCTCTTCCTCTCTTGTTCTCTTTGTATCCCTCGCTTTCGACTTATTCTTGTGCCTCGCCCAATGCACCCAGCGCCCAATGCACGCGGCCCGCACGACGTTATCTCGTTATTCGAGTCGCACTCTCGCGCGCTGTTTACGGCTCGCGAGCCCCTCTGAATTGTAGCCTTGAACCTTGTCTCTCGGGCCACAATGAAGCGTACTTTATGCCTTTCCACCTGCCGCCACTTCCCTCTACGCCCCCGCCTCCTTCGCAAGACCAGGCAGCTCCACTACCACGTTGAGCGGGCCACCCGCCTCTCGCAAACATCGCAAACAGCCACTCGGTATCGCTCGCACCGCGAGAGACCCCGAGGAGGGCTCCAAAGAAAGCTCTTCACAATAGAAAGGCTTGGTTTATCACGCAGTTAAGAATGAAAGAAAACAGAGAGGGAGAAAAAGCCGGAGAGAGAGAGAGAGAGAGTGAGAGTACAGTGTGTACGAACGCAGTATACGATCCTGGAACGTGACGCACCGACGTGATTCGCCCGCTGCGAAAGTGCGCGCTCGTAATTTCCATTGTACCACGGTCGAAGCGTCGAGCGCGCAATCTCCGCTTCATGTAGTCGCATCACACGGTCCACATTGTTACTCTAAGAGGTCTGAGATGAAAAAAAAAAGCGTGAGAGAATGAGAGGAGAGCTGTGGAAGAGCAAGCGGTCCACTCTTTTGCGAAATTAAAAAAAAATCCGCTGATTTCGAAAAACACCCTTGTTTGCCCGAAAATCGAAAAATCATCGTAAAAAATGCGAAAATCGATTTTTTGTTTCTTGTATTTGTTTTCTGTCGATTTTCGGGATATTAAACAACGAACTGCAGGTTTCCCAACGACCAATCACACCACGAATAAACCAATGACAATGCCTCCGTTACTCATGAACATGATAGAGGAGAATCGTTGCCATGTTCCACTCAGTTTTTTTTTTCTCGGTCACTGCTCTAACTAAAATAATTTGTCTGCGACAATTTTTTACCTACAATTTCACGATTTATCTATTTATTCTTCAATTGTAAATCGCGTCGCCGTGCTCGCAGGGCGTTCCAGAGCCGGCGCTCATTACCCTTTCATTTTTCGTTCTACGCTCGCACGTAAATGGTCTTTCTTTTTTTTAGCCTCTCTTTATTGCATCCGCCGTCCGTATCTCCCGCCTAATACGCGTGTACGTGTACGCTGTACCATTCTCGGTGCGCGCGTTTTATATGTAAAAAAGGACGTTACGAGGGATTTGCGAAAACGAGCGAGGCGCGAGCGAGCGCGCGCGCCTGGCGGGATTATTCCACCGCTAATTGCTAATCTCCCTCGGTGTCCCATTAACGCCTTTCGTTTGTTCTCGCATCGGTGACATTCCGTAAAATCCTCGAGCACCCGGGGATGCTCCCTGCCTCCTAGTACCAAGCGTCGAACCGTCGCGTATATAGTTTCTTCCCCCCCCCCCCCCTCCGCCACCTAACCCATTTCAACACCCCCTGTGCAAGGTTCGAACGACCACTTTCTAATTGGGTTCGCTCCACCGGCCGATCCATGACTTCTCCACCAGACTCTCTTTCTCTTCCTCTCGCCCTGACAATATATTTCTCGACCTCGAACGCGAAATTCTCGCCAAGCGATTTCGCAGCTCTACCGATTCGGCTGGACCGCTTCCAATTTCTCGGGGATTTCTCACGTTCCGGTCTCGGCCGCTACTCTTAGGTTCTCCCCCGCTGGTTTTCTTTATTATTATTACGTCGAATGGGGCTCCGAGTTGTACTTGTAGCGCCGCGCGCTGCATGAAAATTCTCGCGCGCGGTTCCCGACGTTATTAATGTCGCTTAACGAGCCACCGATGATTTATATCGGCAACGATGGCGCGCGACGTGTCCGCTTTTGCCAAGATTCGTAATACGCGGTGCGGGTGGCCGTATTATATACACGCACACAATGCGGACGATGAGAGAGATGATTAATGACTCTGTGACGTGACCGCACGTGGATATAGAGACACAAGGCCGGCGAAACTTTCACCTGGCTATTTATTTCGGCCCTCCTCGAACTCTCATCAAGTGCTCGTCCTCCCGAGTGGCTGTAATCGCGTTGTTATCTGCCGCCGAAAAGAAATTGAGGAAAGAAACGATTATGTCCCGTCACACTAAAATATAACACCTCGAAGATTCCATTTTTCGTTTTTATTCTTTAACATGTCTCTGCGAATAGGATTTTTCGCTCTCTCTAATCTCCATTTTACTCGGCCATCGTCTAAATTGCAATTGCGCAAATGTTGAAGAGAAAATTAAGCAACTGCCCCCTCTCCCCACGCCGAACTCGCAACTCCACCTTCTCCTCCCCCACTACTCCCTCCACGATTGCGCCGAATTCGCGACGCGAGAAATGATTTCACGAACGGCGGAATCGCGCGAGACTCGAGAGCGAAAGCATTTGGAACCGCTGCTGATATCAACAGAGCATTCAGCGGACTCGCCGCAGGAACGACCGGACTGGAAAAACTTCAATCAGCCTCGAGGCGAGGACCCGGCGCCCGGAGACCGCGCGGAAATATCCGCGGAGAGGTGGAAAGTCAGGCGTGGCAGAAGGACGTTTCATCTCGCGACAAGGCCGTTACGTTGTACGATCCCCGGGAGAGAAAGAGTCGTGGATTATGCAAAAATCCTCACCGCGCAAACCCACCTCGAGGCTCGAGGCCCGACCGACGTCTCTCAGTGGTTCGACATAGAAGCGTAACGCGAGCAACGCGGCCAAAACGGCCGGCCGTTTAAAGCAATAAAGCCGCGAGGCGGAGGAACGAGCGAGCGAACCCTCAGGAAGGTCTCCGTCGTGTCGTTTCGCCTCGCGCCCTTCGGCGTCGCGCGACCCTTGGCTCTTATTCCACCTCACAACGAAACTTTGCTTCCCTCCCTCCCTTATTTTTCCTCTTCGCTTCATTTTCTCGCCTCGAGTTGGAGCCCCCGAAAACCCTGAGATTCCGGAAGCCGCTTTTCGTCCTTCGACTTGGCACGGAACTTTCTGGAAACGCCGACTTACATGGACCTTCAATAGGTTCCCTCATATTTCGCGAAATTTGATAACGAGGCGAACGCTTCCCGAAGCTTACACATTGCAGTGATCTTCAACGAACTCTACGAATTGGTAATGGTCAGGATGTTTTTGATGCCGTCTCATATAGATCGGTTCATACAGATCGGTTTTTCATACAGAATCCGTGGTGATGACGTAGGTACGCAGAGAGTCTTCTCCGGTTTGAAACGCCTCCCTGAAAGTTGCTGTCATTCGGTGTTCCGCGGGGGCCAAGTGAGAGAGACGCAGAGATGGTATTCGACGATCGATCCTCAAGGACTTCTGCGGGTCCCCTGGCGTTTCTGTGCTTCGGGTTTGATGCCCGCAGACTGTGTACGGGTAAAACACCTTGGGGATGATGATAGCAAGGTATGTAACGTAGTCGGTGGTGGAGAGAGAGAAGCAGGGATAGAAGGGGGAAGGTGGGAGGGGAAGAGCGCGCAGGGATTCCTCGGGGCTCTCGGAACGAGGCTCCAGCCAACAGGACCAAACGACCTCACCCTCCTCGCCCTCGCGTCTATCTATATACACAGCTACCTGGTATACGTATATGTATACAGCGGTAATAGACGCGCGGGGGGTTGGGGGTTGGTTACTGTTGCGGGGGGATTTGGTTGCCGGTCGGCGAACGCGCTCTTCTCGCAGGGGCTACGCCTTAATAAACACCAGCCTCGTTTTGCTCGGAGGTCGCCGGGCGAGTAACACGGCCGAAGCGAAAACGGAGATATGCGGCGCGAAGAATGGGGAGGAAAAGGAGAGCGAGAAAGAAGTCCTGCGGAATCTCGCAGCTTGGCTTTTATACTTGAGATGCTCTCCTTCTGTTTATCCGCGGGGCCGCCTAATGCCACCCCAGGTGGAGGCGAGGTAATTCCGGAAGAAATATCGCGTTGCACATAGCCGGGTGGTGCCATCCGCAGCAGAAGCCGGGGGTTTCGCATGGCGGAAAACGACCGGTCCAAGCGCACAGCTTCTTCTTCTTCTGTGTTTTTTTTTTCAGCGCGAGTCTGGCGGGGCTATTAAAAAGAGCAGGCTCTAAAAGGAGGATGATCGTTTAATACTACGACGACTACGACGACTACGACTACGACATAGACTGGGGAGGGGGGGAAGCAGGAGGTCTCTTCATGGCTGACTGGGAAATGGGAAGGAAAAATCGATCGTAATCGTCACTCCCACTCGGTCTCTTTCACTTCAGGCCCCGTGCCATTCGAATAAACGATTTCCCGCCGTTTTAAAGAGAATCGGAGATGGAAGGTAATGAAACGAGGAACGCGTCGACGTTGAATCCCATCGACGACACGTGCTACCCGAAATCCAATGATTCTCAGATTTGATAAACGCGAAGATAGAGTCGAGTTATACGGCGCCATTATCGAGGCCACAAAATTATTCAAAACTGGCGCGCGCCTCGGGTTATCGGCTCGAGCCGCACATTTTCCTCCCGCGTCAAGATACGGTTCGTTTTATTTCTCCTTCGGCCCAAAAGATATTTAGTGTCGCGTCGCGCCCAACGGTAAATCGGCAACGGGAGAGATTTTGGGAGCGGAATTTACGCCGAGTTAACTTCTAAGGTTTTACGATACAATATGGCCGTCAATTCGGGCGACGGGTAGACGGCGCAGCTGCCAGAGAAGATCATCGTTTAATGGACCGAAGGAGGGACGATAAGTTTCGGGGAGAGCTTAAAGGGGTCTGCGGCGCCGCGGCACCTAAATACCGACGTCCTGGAACATCGGCTGCTCCCTGTACCCGACGAGCTTTCCCGAACAAACTACGAATCCACTATACATTATGGAATCACGCTGGTTCACGGGGAATTGCTCGGTGGTTCGACCCCGTTGACGATAATGACACAAAAGTTTCGTTTCCGTTGTCCTATTAACGAGAAAACAATACTCGAGGCGCTTCGGCGCCTTTGAGCGATTATTCTTCATTGACTTCCTCATTCTTCATTGAAACCGTTTTGCGGACGTAAAATTGTAGATAATGAAAGACGCCGGGACAGTTATGGATCGTTGGAAAATGTTCCAACGTCGCTCTCGTTGCTTTGTCTTTTATCTTTGGCGACGCCGGTTGATTTCGTTATTACAGAAGACGACGAGAAGCCAATCGGATGAGCGCGTCCGAGTCGCAGGGTTCGGTGATAAGAGTAAAGACGCGTCCCGATGACAAAAGGAGTCGGATCGGCGGCTTTTTTTATTTCGTATCTTTTATCCGAAGTGGCCCCTGAGTCTTTCTCTCCGGGTGTCGCACCTACGGCGACGCGGGCGACACGCAGCGGTGGCGTCGCTCGAGCGTCACGAACCGACGAACGCGCCGAAGAAATACGAAAGCGGTGAGAAAGAAGCGCTGCGACGAGAGTCGAGACTCCGGAGTCCCGCTGCTATTGCTTCGAGCTCAGCAGCCACGTTTCGCGGCCGCCGCCTGGAACTTCTCGGCGGATACTCGACTCACGTTTCTCGCGTCTCTCGCCGCGCGGTCACAATTATTTTCGGCTTTGGAGGGGAACGAAAGCGAGAGCGAGAGAAATGACAAGACGGAGATGAGAGAGAGAGACGAAGAGGACGGGACTGAGATCTAAAATCCAAGTGGAATCTTTCCACGGCCATTGCACGGGCTACGCTGCGTTGGCGGCGGCGAGACGAGAGTGCAAGAAGTAGCCGGGGGAGGGGGTGGAACGCCCCAGGATTACCACCCGCTTGCACAACCCGCGTCTTTTTCGTACGCCGTCTCGGCTCTTTCTTATCTTCCCTCGCTCGCTCGTGCCGCGCTGCTCCATCTCTGCTCTTCTTATACTTACCCCCCCCCTTCCGCAACACTCATCCTTACCTTAGTCATGATTTTACCATCGTCGAAATGAGACCTTCGTTATGGCCCATTAGTATAGCGGATTAAAAAAAAAAGAACTTCCTGATGCTCTGAGTTGAAGTATCGTTGGCTCTTGAAACGAACTACAAAGTACGTTCCATCCCACTCGTAATCAGAGGGACGTAAAATACGATTATAACGAAAATAAAATGCGTCTGTGATCGCGGAAATGCTTATTTTCGTGTTTGCAAAGAAAACGGTATCGATGGCAACGGCCGTCGACGCATTTCTCACGGGTTTGCCCGACCCAAAGGAGTCGCGTATACGTCATGCAGATCGATCCAATCCCATCGTTAGCCCACGACCCTCGATTCGTCAAAACAGAGAGAATCGTGCGGCGCGCACACGAATCGACGTACACACTTCGGCCCTCGTGACCCTCTTTCTCGTTATACCAATAACGTGACTTCCGGGCGTCCCCGGAACGAGAGAAAATCTGGCTTTCGCACGCCCAATCGTAATGGGGTTCGGGGATATCCGGGGAAATATCTCGTCGGTGTCGCGTGGACGAGGGTTCTACGCGACGATTACGTGCGACGTTCGACGTGCCGTCGCTGTAACCCACCCCCACCCCCTCGATCGCTTTTTTTTCCTTCCCCTTGTTCTTAACATTTTTCCAAATCGGAAACGTACATCGGTCGTCGATCACTATAATGAGATTCTCCATTCTCACGACACTGAAACATGTAACAACCAACGGAGGCGCAAGATATTGATTTCTCCATGTGCTGCGGAAAAAGAACAACATGCTTAAATAAGTAAAAAGTATTCGGATAAAAAAAGCATTTAATAATATTCCGGTGAATTCAATTTTCTCGTTCGCGCGTGGAATGTCGGGAACCGGAACATTTTTCCCCTGAACATTCCTGGCAAATTTGCGACAAGGAAAACAATCAAAACAATAAATATTAATAAAAACCGAATTCGAAATCCGCGGAGTCTCTGCATCCCGAGCAAGAGAGCGAAGAACACAGAAAACGTTCAGCGTGTGCGTGTGCGTGTTTGCGTTGAGCAGCCACCTGCGACAAAGTCCGCCCGTTGAGGAACGCTAGGACCGCCGCTGCTGTCTTTTCCGTTGTTTTATAGCCATAGGGGGGACGTTGAAAAAAAAAGACAGATGAAAAAGAAGAGACAAGTGAAACACGAGAACAAAAATAGGGGTGCCTACCGGGTGGAAACGGCGGTGGGCGAAAAAGCGAGTGAAGACGAAAAACAGGGAGAGAGGGAAAAAAGACACAGCGAGAGAGCGAAATGGAAAAAGGGAGAGGAGAGCGTCGATGACGAATTGATGGCGCACACGATGTGTGTGACTGCGTACAAACATATACAGAGTTGTATATGTCTGTACGCAGTCACCCCACCCCGTTCCTCCCCCCCGGAGAATGATACGCACGTACGAGGTGCATACACACGGCATCTGCGCTATCGCTCTTGTTCGATTCGACAAACAAGATATGACCCACAATTTTTTCATCCCCATTTTTCTTTTTTTATTTTTGTTATTTTTGCCTTTTGAAGTTATGACCCCGAGTCCGCGTGGCTCGTTCAACGCTTGTCCGGGGTGTACAAAGCGGCACAGTACTTACCTACACACACACAGAGGCGTCGTGCACTATAAACAGGTTGACAAAAAAAAGGACGCGGAATAAAAAAAAAATATATGCAGATGGAACGCCAGGTCATAGTGCACGCAGCGGGACGACAAAAGTGTCTGCGAGCCGCGCGCGGATGGCCGCGAGGGTCGATGAAATTCGCTCTGGGGCCGCGTCCCGAGGGAGCCCCGGTTTTCCGCGTTCTGCGAGAGGGTTTTGGGGGGGGATTGGTTCCGCCGGTGCGAATCGACGCGGGCCTCCCGCGGGGGAATAAAATACTCTGAATAATTCGCGTCGGCCCCGCGGCAGTGCGAATAGCGTATTAACGCGTCCTTTTTTTTTTTTTACTTTGGCGTGGACCGTGAATGACGCGTAATGTATATATTGACCGAAGAGATAATCGGCGGTTGGACACCGGTAAATGGGCAATGCGGCAAACGAAGCGACTAAACGAATTTCGTTTTTTGTGGCTTTCAAGATTTTTTCAGGTATCGATGATCTCGCAACGACCAACATTTTTGGAGAGGGAATTTCCTCATGACTTATAATAGGGTCAAATTAAATGTTGTCGCACTTGTTGCTTTTTTGCAATAAATTTGAACTGTGGATGCAGCGTTGCCGTATATATATATATATATAGATATATATACATGACGCTGACGTCGACGTCGGTTATCCTGTCAACCGAGGGTCATTGGGGCACATCGAACGGCGCGCGCCGCAAAACCGAGTGCGGACAGAACTGACGCGACGCGGCGAGGACGCGTTTTTGCGGGACACGACGAGAGCGAGCGGCTATTCGAGCAATAATCGTCGGACACCATTTGACGGTGGGCGAGAGAGCGCAAACTCGTCGGAGGCGTAAAACGACCAGCGTTCCCGTTCGATGCAGTTGTACACAGGGGTTGAAGGGCGTCAGTGAAATTGGTGGTTGCACCGATGCGTGTTATTCGCGCGGAGCTGGGGGTGAGGAGAGGGGGGGGGGGGGGGCTAGTACTTTTTCGATATCGGCGTAAAACGCGTCGCCGTAAAAGACGCGTCGCACTGGCGTTTGCGCTGAACGTTTCACGAGCCGCAGTCGTTTGACCCATCGACGGATACGTTCGTATCTCAAATAAACTTCGCTGCTTGAGTAACCGCAACTGTGGTCATTCGACGATTCGATCCTTATTATAACGAGCTTCACAAACTTTGTTTATAGTTTCACGTTGCGAGTGTATCATGACGATTCCATGCAATTTTGTACCGGCGACAATGAGAATTAATTAGTGCATAAATTCAAGCAGCTATAGTCGTCATTGCACATTATTTTATTGCTTCAGACGCTGTTCATCAAACGTTTCGTCGCCGAGCGCCAAAGTTTATTTCAAACGCTCGTTTGTCTTGTGCATTATTAATTTTTCGTGGACACGTTCAAGCTGAACGGTTCAGAGTCAGAGTTGTGGCGGCAAACAAGGCTAAACTTCCATTATCAGAGTTGCACCCAGAGTCGGTTAGTTTGTTTTGCGTCGAATGAGCCGCCACGAACAAAAACTTCGTTCAACGGATCAGAACGAGTGACAATCTCCCTGCTGCTTAAGTAACTTCTTCGCTCACAAGGACTTTGCCTCGATAATCCGGATTTGCGAGACGCTTTGTCCCCGTCAGTCGCGTCTCCGGCTCGTCAGCCTCCGAAAACGGCGATGATGAAATCGCTTCGACAAACGAACGGCGAGTCGGTTCGACCCCGGGACCGCGACTCAATTTGGACGCTCTACCCCCGAGCGCCGGGGTCGTCGGTGTATTCGAGATAACCGATCTCCCAGTTCGCCCCATGATCCTCCCCCCCCCCCCCCCCCCCTCCCCCCGCGCTCGACGCTTCGACGCGCCTCGGAGCTTAACCCGCGGCGAATTAAAAGCTGACCGCGATGACGTGTATCAGTTCACAGGCTTTTCCGTTTCCTTTTGGCCCGGCAGAAACACTGCGCACAAACCTCGTACAGAGATTTATACAGAGGAAAGCGATAAAGCGCAAAATCGTTATCTCGTCTAAATCCGTCGTGTTTTTGCGGCACAAAAACGCGCATAAAGAGTGTCGAGTGGATGGTCGACGTTTCGGGTATAGCAAAGCGACTGTGCCTGCCGCGACTTTCGGACGGATAAACAATGATTCACTCGATCCGGTTAATCCACGACGAGTTGGGGTACACGGCGAGTAGTCTCGAGTCTAAAAACGTAAACGGTTCGGCCGCCCTTTCTCAGCAGCAGAATAATTAATTTTCCTCGCTTATCGGAACCATTTCCCGTGGCGACCGGAATTCCTCAGCGCCGATTATTCGCGCCTCAGCTGTTTCCGAGACGTCGACTCGACGCTCGGCAAACCTGCTCGGGGGTTTTTTTTTCTCTACCTCATCTCGTCTCTCACGATCTGACTTTTTTTAATCGATCCTCCCTCGCCGGGACTTTTAAAGCTGACGTCGGAGTAATTGAGTGTGCTAATTGGCGTGGAGCATCGGGGACTATGGACCGGCGGACGCAGCACCAGCAGCAGCACCAGCAGCAGCACCAGCAGCAGCAGCAGCGCCGGGAGTGGATGTCGTTGGCGAGGCGCAATTACGCGAAAAAAAAAAGAAAGGAAGAGGGAGGAAGACGAAGAAGAAAAAAAAAAAGAGGATAACCAACTTCCGCGGATCCACTTCCCTCCATTGACTTCTTCTTAATTCTTCTCCTTCGTTTCGCTCGCCTCGTCTTGCGCCGGCGTCTTCCCCGCCGCCGCTTTTCTTGCTCTTCATTCCGGGTGGGATAACTCGGGGCCTCTTAATTCTCAACCTCATTGATCGTCCTGCCCGCGGAGCTCCTCGACGACTTCCTCGTCGCCCCGAGTCCTCCAGCCTCTTCGGTTTCCTGGCAGTCGTTCGACGCCCCCCCCCCCCCCCCCCCCCTTCCTCCTGTGCAGTCCCGAGCACAGGCTCTCATTTGCGGTGTCCCCGGGATACTCGAAGTGCATGTACGCTGCTCTCGCGTTGCCTATTCGTCTTCACTGAAAATATCAATTCACACGTATGGCCCAACGGGAAACCAACGGGAAGGCGAAAAAGATTTTATGCACCGGACCTCGAGGCCCTCCGTGTATGTACGTTGCCCTCGCGTTGCCTCGGTCCTCTCTGGAAACACGCGGACATATAGATCATGGGACGCACCGCATACCCGGCCGGATCCATTCTGAGATGATTTCTCCTCGCTCTCCGCGATTGCGCTCGCTCCATTCCCATCGAGAGAGAGTCGCCTGCTCGCGTGTACACAACTCTATCGTCGCGCTCGCGCGCTCACCGAACATCAATTCACGGTGAGATTTAATCTTACTGAGTGTAGGAAACGCGCGATGGCCGGCGTTCCTGAGGCAAAATGGCCGTAACAATCGCGTACCCCACGACAGGGATGAGGAACGCGCTCCGATCATTTTTCCTCGCGAGTTCACCGCGCGCTTTTACCCCTGTATAAGCCCCGCGGTAAAAGCGCGCGGTGCACTCCGCTGAAAATAATTTACTCTGATAATAATTCACTGCAGATGTATTATCATTGTATATTGTTATTGCGACTACTATTATTATTATTATTATTATTATCATTATTATGTAAGTCTTTGGCTCCTTGCAGGCTCCTTCCACGTGCGCGAGCCGCAGTCGTCGATGGCAAGCGGCAACGTTAAGACTCACCCCCATCCACCCGGTCCTACCTCGACCCCCTGTTCCTCCTTATTCTCCACAGACGATAAATAATTCATCCACTTTAACTGCTCGAAGCACGCGGCAGTCGAGTGCGAGAGGAAACAGAGAAGCGCGAGAAACGGAGCCACGAACGCGGCGCGCTCAACGGTCCAACCCGCCGCGTTTATTGCGTATAATGCCGACGAGGCAGTTTGTGAAAAGGGGGGCGGGGGGAGAACGGGCCACGGGAGTCCCGGGCGAAACCTGGTTAAATATTTTATTCCTCTCTCTCTTGCCGACACTCGTAAAACATTTATAACAGAGTGGAGCGCGCGCGGCCGCGATAAATGTCGGGCCGATTTCACCCGCGAAAGGGTTTTTCACCCTCGACTACCGATCACTGCCGCGGATGCACCGGATGCCGGAGACGTCGTCGTCGCTGCAGCGAAAATAGCACGGACGGAGAAATTTTGTGTGCGTTCTCACGGGAAATTAGAAACAAAAATAAAAAATAAAAAACAGAAAGGAGAGGAGGAAAAATAATTTGGCTGCGCCTCCTCCGTAACATCTGCGCGCGTCTCGCGCCGCTGTTGAACGGAAATTACCTCCAATGCAACATTATACATGCTTGTAATAATTGTTTTTCTGTGAAAAATATACATTTTATTAACTTTTTAGTCCGCAGGGCGTTTGCGGAAAACTGTATCCCAGCAACGTTGGCACAACGAACGGGGGTTGGGTAGCGATAAGGGGGGAAAGGGCTACATAGATACTGGATGCAGAAGCTCGAAGTTTACCTTTTCGCAAACTCATAACACGGGGTGGGAATAGCGCGCGGTAATAAAAAATAACGTATAACCCATTAAGTTCATTTAATGCGGAGAATTTAATATTTCGATGACGCGAGCTCAGCGAAGAAGACGCACGACGGTAATGAGACTTTTGCGGAAGTTCGCGTAAGATAAAACTTCACGAAACTTGTGATAACGAAGGAGACAAGAGTACGTGGAAAATGTTTTGAACAAACAGAATTAAAACATCATTAATTGGGGGTTATCGCGCTCGGAGGGGTTCTAAGTTGTTTCATCGAGGAACTTTGATACACGACGTCAAGACGCTGTTGTTGCCCGGTGGCGGCAAAGTTTATACTACTTTTGCCTTCGTTCCGTTGGGATAATCCAAAAACGTTCATTACTGTCCCTGCCCTTCGGAATCCACGCAAATACCCAATTACGAACGTCGAATATATCTCGGTGTTTCCAACTGTGGCTGCAACGCGAGACAGCGAGCACAGGGCTTAGTATAAAAAAAATTGCAGCAAGAAAAAAAAAAGCATCAAAAGTCCACAATGAACTCCCACGGTCGAGTGAGCCTTCGAATCCTGGATCACCCGATATTTTTAAACTTTTCGCTCCTCTCCTCTTTCCTCCCACCTCTGCCACCCCTTACTTTCTCGCCCGCTCCGACAACAACTCCCCTTCTATTTTTCTTCAGCGAGACTGCAGCCCGGCTACGCGGACAGCGACGTCTCAGGACGGTTCGAGTTAAAAGTTTTCCAGCTCCTCAGGATCGTGATTGAGACTGCTGGGAAACTCGCGAATCGGATTTTATAGGTTCTGGTGTATACACTGCCGGGGGGAAAAATGGGGATTCGTTGGTTTAACTTAAACCGGCGGAATAAATGTTCAGTTACAGCAGCGAAATATCTGATTACCGTAACAGTCGTTCGATCCTATGGGTCGACGCATATTCGAAGACAGGAAAAAATCTTGGCGCGCTGCTGAATATTTAAAGTCGATATTTTGAGAGACAAAAATTTCGTGACCTCGATTTGGTCAGTTTGATGTGAAACTTTATAAGAGCGCAGCAGCGGAAAAGCTTTTCAGGCACGCGCGACAGCGCGTGTAATTAGCCTAGTAATAAATAAATTAATGGTAGATTTAATTACCTCGTTCGTAATTTGATTAGCAATTAAAAAATCGTCAGTAATATTCATTACCAAGGGATGAAAGCTCCACGGAAGCCACTGAGAGGCGAACAGCGTATTTCCCAGTGTACTCTGGGCACCGGCCCCGACGACGGGAAGTTCGTCATAATTTTTTCCACGTACACAGTGGGATTTAGCAAATAAATGAAATTATCACGGTGCGCCGCTTTCACTCTGCGCGTCCCGGACCCAAAAGTTCGCGACCCTTCGCACCTCTCTCGTGGCGCGCTAAAACTGCTGGTGGCGGTTCCCCCGCCGACTGCGTGGGGTGCGGCTCGCTGATGCAGCTGCTGGCACGGAGTATTATATGCTGGCGTGGAGCGACGCGACGCCCCCGTAACACCCCCGACAATTTTTTCGGAGCCCTCGCACGTCCAGCGAAATCACAGCCCCCTCATAGCCCAATCACGCGTGGAAAGAAATCCTGCCGAGACGAATCGCAGGAACTCGTACATTTTGTTTCCACGACGAAAAAATGCGGACACGTAAAAATGCGGACCGAAATAAATTTACCAGAATAATAGATCGGATTCCGAATTGTGTATTATGTGGCGGCGATGGAGCAGATTCCAGAGAATTCGTCGAAGAATAATTTATCCCTAACAGAATTTTCTCTCAAGCTTAAATATTTGATTGCTCCGATCGCGAGCGAGTAAATGGAGCGAGAAACTTGTTCGATACGCATTCACCAAATCTTGCAAAGTAACTATATCGACGGAGTTTTCATCGATGAGGCATAGTTCTGAAAAAATAAAGTTAGCCTCGGACGACACGACCCCTTTCGCCTTTATCTGGATACTTCATCGTTCATCGCTGTTTGGCAAAGCTGCTACAAGTTCGGGCGGAGGTTGCGATTTTTTTTTACGGCGAACGACGAAGAGCGGAAAAACGTGTTTAAATTGAAAGGAGAGCCTGGGGATTCACGTGACGTAGACTCGAGTTCGCCTTTCGTTTCAATGTCGAGCCATTCGTTCGAAACTTTTTTCCAGCGCACAATGTGTCTTTTTTTTAATTTGCCTCGCACGCCGAACAAATATTTTCCCAAATACATAGCACTCAACCACCCGCCGGCGATGATATATATATATCGCCGAGTGAAGTCGAGAGAGCGCATAATTATCGTTAAGCAAACATCACGTACGCATGACTGTCGACTGGCTGAAGCGTTCGCCGCGCGCTCGCGTCAAGTCCCGGTGAAAATTTATACTTTATGTTGTGTGCACTCTCTCTGTTTATTCGGCGAACAAAGTTCGAGTGTGCTCGACGCGCGCGAGCGAGCTGGAAGAATTTTTATTCACTCGGGGATAGTCTCCTGGGGGGGTCGGGCAGGGGGGGGGGAGGGGTGGATTGAACGCTCGAAAGGGGTGAGACCGAGCCTTTGGGCGCTGCTCTCAGGCGTCTACGTAAAACATCCAATTAAGCGCGAAACAACTTGCAGTTTAATTGCGCCAATAGGACAAGCAAGGACGCACGGGGGGAACGAGGCGAGAGAAAAGTCGTAGTCGTCGTCGTCGAATTCATCGGATGATCCGCATGCGTTTTGCTCGCGAAGACTTTCCATTCGCTTCTACAAAATTCGCTTTCCCTTTCCCCATCTCTCTCTTTTTCCCGTTCGCTTCTCGAAAATATAGTCAACTCGCGAGTATCCGGCGGGTTTTAATTAATTTCGCGGAACGCCCGGCGAATAACGCAGTTAATTCATCATATGGAAATGCACGAGCACGCGGAATATGAAAGGGAAATGAAACCCGTTGGAATAACGAGAAAAGTACCCGAGTGGATGTTTAAGCCCGCGACAATTATTTCTATAACCCTGGAAAACGTCGCGCGCGCCACATAAATTTGCACATTGCTTCCCCGCGAGAACTATGTGCGACCGGTGAGAAAGCTCAGCGAGAGTAAAGAAGACCCAGTTGTGGAAGCAAACAAAAATACACTCGGAAAAAGTGTCTATTTATCACGAATGTCGTACTCCAGACATGTTTATAAATAAAACCCTTTTCATGATACAATCGCGGTTTTGTGCGTTCCCACTCGGTGAGGGAAAGCACAAGCTAAAAATTACGAAGCTGAAAATTACGGAAAGGACAATCCGATGTAACACTATTTTCAATGCTATTTTTTTACTGTTATCAAGAGTCGCGAGATAAGTGCATCCACACCAACTGGCGTCCTAACCGTTCAGATTTTCCAAGTGGAGCGACGCTTCAGGCACTCGCTTAGATTCCAGCCAATTCATTGTAGCTGTTTTTCTGAAAACCCATATTCACGCATTACATAATTTTGGCTTTGTTGTGTCTCGCTTGCGGAATTGCATGACCCGTACTCATCTTCAAACTATAAATGACATGCAGCTAACTTCTGGCGTCACTTGGCACAAAACCAACTTCTCATGGTCCACATTGTATGCGATATTATTATAATCTATGCGTGTCGAATTTTTTATTTTATCTCACAATGTGGGAATACTGAATGAAAAGCATCCTAACGCCATTCACCAACATCCACTTTTCTCGGTGACGCTCTTAACTTTTATTCAACTATGTTTCCCAAGAACCTCTTCTCGCGTTCGTACCCGCCTTTTAATCCCGTCCGATTTTCCGTCAAATCTCTCGCCTCGGAAAATTTCCCTCCGAGATTAAATTAATTAGACCGAAATTGGACTTGGAACACTGAGAACGAGATGCACACGGGTAATCCGAGCGATTATCGATGAAAGAGTAATGGCTCGTCGCGCGATTGGACGGCTGATCATCGGCTAACCGGATCGTCGTCGAGCTATTATTACGATTGTCGACAAAACGATGGACGCCGACTTGAGAAGTGGCAGTTGAGAAATTTCCCGATCGAAACTGCGGCCGACGAATTTCCGATTCTGAGTCGCAGAGTCCCCCCCCCCCAACCCCACAGGTCCCGTGTCATTCGGCTGATTGAATATCGAATATCGATCCGACCAGCCGTGGGGTCTTTGCACTTGTAGCCTTATATGCATAAGTAATAGATTATTCGGTTCGACGTCGTCGCGCGCGAAGCTCTCGATTCTCTGCGCGCGAATACCGCAACCACCGAGGGAAACTTCGACGGTTTCGAAGCCAGAAACACGTTGGTTAACTCTGTTTGCAAAAGAGGCTTTATAGGCTATACTTTACGCTTTGTAACACACGTCGCGTCGAGTATTCGCGGGGGGGTTGAACCGTTCGACTGAGAAACGGGCTCGGTGCTTCCGGCCCCGGACCGGAAATGGAACAATCCTTCATGCCTGGCTGAATGAATATCCCTGCGGTTGCTCTCGCGCCATCGACCGTGCTGAATTCGCCCAAAGTACGAGCGGATTGTCGTCGCGTCGACTCCGCTATTCCCCAACTCGAACCAAGCTGTTCGCAATAGCAGCAAGTAAAAAGACCGCAGGGCAGGAACGTCGCAAATTGCTTCCTCATTATTTTACAGTTTCGACGAAGCAGCGCGACCTTTGCCGAGGAAGCATGTTAATCAAATTTCGCCTCATCACCGTGGAAGCTCCGTCAAAGCTGTAAAGTACTGAGAAAGCCATTTGTAAGATTCTGATCTTCATTTAATCTTGGTCCATTTCTGCACAAATTTCAACCCGGTATCTTGTCATTTACGAAAGTTACGGCGTTGAGTGACAGTACCAAAATTTCCCACATTTTCCGTACGAAATTTGACGAAGATACACGACATCTTTCACTCTCTCTCCCTTCGAGTCATCGTGAAATTCTCGCGAATTGAAAACGCCTCGAAATGCGTAATGCATACATCCACAATTCTTCCGTTCTCCAGGCAATTCAACCCTGATCTCACCGGTCCCACGTGACACTGTGCTCTGTATTTTATCTCATCTCTCCGTTCCGGAAATAAAATATGCATCTCTCGCCCTGCGAGAGGCCGAGTGTCATTTTCGCGTATCACCCCTCGGCACATAACTCCGCTGCTTCGTCGTCGCCGTCTCTCCGCCTTCGTGTCTCGTCGCGGTTCCGTCGTATCTTCTTTATATCGAAAAAAATATACGCACAATCATTTTTACTGCAAACAAGCTCGGCTCGCGATAAGACTCGCTTCCCGCTCTCGCTCTTCGCGCTCTGTAATTCTCGGTTCCGCCTGGCACGCGTATACGGCAAAAATTTCTGCCGCTTCATATACTCCCGCACTCTCCGTCGTTATTCACTCTCGGGCGCGCGGTGGAAAGATGCCCTTTGGGCGTCCGCGTGCCACGAGCTCGGAGAGCCGGCGCCTCCGGGAGGGAAGCGAATCTCACCTCACCTCACCCGCCGCTCGCTTTACCTCTTTCTTTTACCCCCCCCCCCCCCCCCCCCCCCGCACTCTTATTGCCCCTTTTCGTCTTCATCCCTCAGGCTTGACAACGTGCCAGGCGACGATAAAATTTCACGTCCCACGTAGCCCCGAGCTAGCCGAAGTTCACGCCGTAGCCTCGCTCTGTCTGTGTATGTGTGTGCTTGTAAGTGTGTGTGTGTGTGTTTTTCGCCATGCCACTGCGTAGCCTATCAACTCACAGCGCTCCGACTGCGCTGCTCTCGCTCCCTGACGGCTTTGTCACAACGGCCCACAACAGCCGTAAATTGGATACCGCGTGCTAGACAGGCTCCTGCGCTATGCGAGGCAAGAGCTTTCCCTCGCATTCTCCACCGCCGAACCATTCTAGCTCAACGTTGCAACCAGACCCCGAGCACTGCCTGAGTCTCTCCCCGTGACTCCTATACACTGTACGCATATCACCGTAAAAAAAATTAAATCCTCGTTACGTTTCCCTATTTTTTTTTTTAACAACGTTAGTTCATTATTACGGTTATTATCATTATTATTAAGGGTAATGCATATGTACAAGTATATGCGTTAGCCTTGCAGCGTCATTACTGCTATTAATTTCTTCGCATTGAGCTCGAAATCTGAACAGGGAGGAAAAGTCCCACGAGGGTGACTGTATCCAACCTGCCCCTGTCGACGAGAGCCTAAGCCCCATCATTGTGCGCCATACGTTCGAGGATCGTTATTGCCTCTTTCAAGTGGTGCTGCCAGGTTCTCTTTTTTATTTTCACCATGCCACTCCGGCTGTGGGCGTGGGTCGCGCTACG
Organism: Itoplectis maculator; assembly: GCA_964034905.1. Taxonomy (NCBI): domain Eukaryota; kingdom Metazoa; phylum Arthropoda; class Insecta; order Hymenoptera; family Ichneumonidae; genus Itoplectis; species Itoplectis maculator. Next base: position 5,916,003 of record OZ035863.1, read on the forward strand.
CGGCCCTCTGTGAAAAATTAATCCTATTGATCTCGAAAATTCATCCCTCTTGGAGCTTCAACGTCGGGCGAGGAGTGCGTGGCTTCGAAGGGGGAGAGTAGAGGTTAAAATCACACGGAGCAGGTGAGTGCCGCTCGTTGGGCGCGGACGAACGAGGGGAACAGCCAGAGTCCCAGAAGTGGCGCGCACGGAGGGCGAGGAAAGGGCTGTTTTTGGGGGGCGCAAAGCGACGCGGTACGCTTGGGTGTCAGTGCGGGAGCGAGAGAATCCAGTCGGCGCGCTCGGAGAAAAGCCGCCCCGGGCGCCGTGAATCGAGAATGAGCATTCGCGTCTGAGCAACCCTTCGTGCTCTCTCTCTTGGTCTTGGGAACTAATGGTCTACAAACACAGTGCGAGACGAATGTGCGCAAGCGGTGCGACGTTATCGCTACGCCGGAGACGCGAGTGTCGCGTGTGTGCAGAGCCAAGGGCTGGTCGTGTGTGGATGCACGAGAGAGATAGAGAGAGGGGAAGAGACGTTTATTTCGAGAGGGAGAACGAATACGCGGAGGGCACAAAGACCGGCCAATTATAAATTCACGAGCCTCGTGTATGTTATCGTCACGGTGTGTGGCTTCTCTGGTTAAACTCTCTTTCTGTTTCCTCCCTCTCGTAGTCCCTCTGTCTTGCTCTCGTTCTGTCTTTCTCACTCCCTCACACAGAAAACAGAAAATGTACAGCGTTACACTCGGCGCTAGTTAGGCCCTGGTCAGGGTCGTGTCATCCCCGTCCGAGCCTGATCAGTGCCGAATGTAGCGCTACAGAGGTCGCCCAGAGTCCGGTGTATCACTAATTTACCTGTACAGCCTGAATATCGACAAACACCCGACTACACGAATACGGCGCGACATCGAGAAAATATTAACGATATCAATATTTTCCGAAATTTCGCGGTGGGTGCGCAACGAAACGCGTAGTCTAAACGCGTAAACTATGCACGCGTAGTCCGAACGCGTAAACTATGCACGCGTGCCGGCTTGCGCGCTGCGCACGGGTAACACGCGGCGAACCGCCACCGGCACGAACACCCGAGCCTTAAATTCGCAATTTTATGGTTATTCGAGAACGCCGGTCCCGCACTCCCGATGCACTCTGACAATAAAACCACTCTCGCTCGCGCTCTCGTAATATTTCAGAAATACATTGCAGACCCGCGGAGCGCCGTTAAAAAAGTCGCAGCCACGCGATATCTTTTTTTCACAAATGATTATTACGCTCATAGGTTTTCCAATTTTTTTTTCGCTGGGTGCTCGAAAATCGGAAGCTGTTCGGTGTCGCGAGGAAAACATTTGCGACGAAAAGCTGCTGTTTTCGATATTTTTTTCGGCGTGAAAAAAATATCCATTTTTGCTTTGCTCCTCTCAATTTTTCAGGAGACCCATTTTTATTCCTTCACAGTCACAGCGTAATACTCATTCTTGTATATTCGGAGCGCTCGCGGTTTTTGTTGAATGTGCACGAAGAAAAAAAAAAAAGTTTTAGGGCCGCATACGTTTACTCCGCGGCGCAATAATGACAAGGCCACAAATTAAAGGGAAAGATCGGGAGAACTCGGAGGTCGGGAGGACGGTGCGGGGGAGGGGGGGGAACGTACAGAGAGTCGCGCTGGAATTCGTCGAGGAACGAAAATACTGCGGGGGAAATACGTGCGTGACGTGAATTTGCGGTTCTCGACTGCGAGTCCGCCGCGCGCCCGTGCTGCATGCTCTTGAACTCCGGGCGTAGCTCTGCGTCATACTTCGCGTACACCGCGCGCACACACGACCGATGCTGTGCTCCAGTGGTTACGGAGAAACACAGCTGGCCGTCCGGGAGAGTTTGCCAGTTTCCACGTATTTACCACAACAGCGGTTGGTTTTTATTTTCAGCGGAAAGAAATTAAATTGCGAATGTTCCTAGGTCAGTGTGCGGTAATATACAGAATATAATTATACGGCGCTGTAGGTACAAGAAGCGCGTGTAACGATCCAACGTCGCGGGGCGAGCGACAGTGGTGGATGCATCGACGATGCAGACACGGCCGATACCGTGTATCAACGCGTTCGCTATTTTTTCATGCGCGGACACAAACACAGAGACACCCGGAAAACTGTACACAGACGTAGATACATTTTATCTCGTCCAATCCTCGAAACCACCGCGAATCACCGTAATCGGTTTTACAGCGCGCGTGGGATGCACTTTTCGCGATGAAAAAATCATGGAACGAAACTCGATGCAATCATCTATTATACACGCGCCACCGCGGAATGTCACCGGGCACATCGCTTCGAGTTCGAAAGTTATTGTTTAAAAAGCTGTATTGCATTCTCGCGTTTTTATTCTCTTATCATACGTAAATTATAAAATATTCCAATCCAAGCAAAGTTTTCTTTGTCGTATCGCGAGAGTGTTTGTTAATTTATTTTTTCCTACTGTTCGTTCCTTGCTGTCCAATGCAGTCAATTTTGAAAAAAAAGGAACAATTACTGCACATATCTCCTGCGGGTCTGGATTTTCCAGGAACCCTCTATGAGTGCTTCATTAGGAAATGACAAAGGCTTCAGCAGAGTCTAGACGGGGTCTGTTAATTTCTGAACATAAGCAAATTTGCTCACGTCAAAAGCATCGGCGCCCCCGCCCCAAGAACGTCCATCGATTCAATAAACTCATATTGATGTTATTTTTCTTTCACTATACACAATACGGCTTTTACGTGGTGCGTCGCGCCCTGTTGGTTGTCGGGAGGCGTAATTAAATCGATTCTCTACGTAACCCACGACGCCGGTAATATCCTTTTCCCTGGGCCGCCGCATAGTGTCTCGTTCCAGTCTGCGTAACATGGAAATGAAAGCGTGTAGGAGGCTGCGCGGCCGGGGTGCAAGCGAGCGTGGCTGAAACCACCCCTAATGAATTTTTTTTCTTCTCCTTTTTTTTTTCGCTATCCATCGCCATTAGCCGCCCGTCGCGGAGAAGACCCGGAGCTCGGCTCGCTCTATGCGAGCTTTTTTCCCTCCGCTCGTCGTCCTTCCGCGCTCCGCTCGTCGAGTCGCTGGCTGCGCGTACACGCCGCACGGACACGGCCGTATAAGTACATTCTTCTCGCGCGCGACGGATAAAAAATGTAATGTACCAGCGTCGCGTCATCCCTTGTCTGCCGGCGCGCGCAGAGACGGACGTTATAGCTATATTGGAGCCTCCGACGCGAGAGCGGCTGAGCCATCAGCCGCCCTCGCGCCACCCCCGCTCGACAACTTTTTCACCACTCTCCACCCTCCCACCCCCCCCCCCCCACCCCCCTCTCGCGTCTCTCTGGCTCGGCAGCTTTTTTTCACCGCCACTCGTCGTTCTCGCCTCTCGAGCAATCCCGCGCTCCCGAAAATTCGGTGAATTATGTCGTCGACGCGCGCGAAACTCGCGTGGCACGCGAAGGCGATGATATGAATAATTCGGAAAGTTGAACCCTTTCTGTCTGTCGGTTTGCACGTCGCTCGCTGCTCTTCCGAGTGGCCAGGGGTGAGAAGTCAATTTTTTCGGAGAGTGGCAGAGTGGAAAAAGCGCCGCGTCGCGTGTGACACAGTGGAGACTCTCATAGCTCTTCTTCTCGCGCGGTTCAGCGATTCGCTTGAGGAGAGACGTCGCGTTTTCGCGACTTTTTATTTTATCGCGAAGCTGCGAGGGAGGGAAAGTCACCTCGAACGAGCTCGCGAGCTTCCACTGTACTCTGAACGCGACGCTCCTCGCTCTTTGTTGTGTAAACTTCAGACTATCCAGACTGCGAAAGGCTTGGCCTCTCAGTGCGAAATTTCCGCGAAACTTTCACGAGACTATCGAAAAGTTGTTACGGGTATATGCTTTCAATTCCACAGCTTACGAGGTTACACGAGTGACGCTGTGTGCGCCGATGGTAATCCCATTGATATCTTTATCGGTTTCGTGTTATACCTATATCTATATATATCGATGTATATACCTATGTACGACATAGATGCAGGCCGAAGATGAGCTACGAGAATTGAGTTGCGAAATGGCACTGGTGGCGCGCGAGTGGGGTCAACGGGATATAGTGACCTGGGCCGAGACACACACACATCACACATACACACGAAGAAAGAGCAAACGCGAGAACGATAGGGCGCGTCGAGAGCTCGTATATTTCGATACGAGCGATATCTATTACAACGGGCGGGCGAAAGGAGGGGCGGGAGGGGGGGGGGGCGGGGATCGGGGCATCGAACGAGAGTGAACGGGTGGCCGTTTATGGAGCCATACTTCACGCAGAATTGAGCCCCCGAACGTTCATTGTGTTGATCACAATGGACGGATTATAACGGCCATTGAACACTGACCGTTTCTCCATTCAGCCGTTCGTCCGAGAGGCGCGAGAAATTCCGGCGTTTCTTCAACGCGGGTTATAACACCTCGTCTCGTCCCACCCTCCTCCCTATGCAACCTAAACTGCCCAAGCCCCACCGCCTCCGCCTCCCCCTCCCCGCTGCGCCAGTCGCGTGAGCCGCGCCACCGGCGTTGCGTCCATCGACGCGAGAAAGACGGAGCGAGAAATAAATATATACCTAAGCGATCTGACGATAAAAATGATTGATTAGATTAATTATCGGAGATTATTAATAGCGTGGATCGCTGCGAAACGCGAGGTTCGAGGCCGAAAGTGCGCGTCGCGGAATTGCGAAGTGAAATAGAGCTGAAAATTATAGTTGGCCGCGAGGAGATTTATCGTCGGTGTTATTGAGAAATGAGCGCGAGAGCGAAACTTTTCGAGACTCGTTTTTCTTCCGCGCGTCCAAGTTGACTGGAAGACGTCGCGAGAGACCGGACTGGAGTGGGGGGGAGGGGGGGGGGGGCTCCCACCCCAGTCCGGGGAGAGGACGGTGGGAATCATCTTCTTCGGCCTTTTCTCGTCGCGTCACGAAAAATGGCACAACCTCTGTCGCCCGGGGAACCCCCGGGATGAGCTTCTTCGGCGACGCCGACGCTGCGCACGATCGCGCCGAGACTATTTTGTCCACGAGTGTCGCGCGCGCTCCGAGCAAAGTGCGGCTCGAGGCGGACGGACAGATGAGGTGGGGTATAGGGTGGGGGGAGGAGGTGAAGGAAAACGTTATGGAGCTTTGCCTTCAAAAAGCAGGATTAATGGAGTGGAAGAGCGAAGATGATTCTCTTCGTCCCCGACGCGACCCGGTTACGTCCCGAACCTTCAGCGAGAACAACCGCGTGTGTCCTCGCAAAAGTTCCCCGCGACCATCATTCGTAATACCGGCCTCCAATTTCTCGTTAGCGGCTGGAAAAACGCGACGCTGTCCAGGTCCGCTTTGACGACAGTGCGACAGAGATGAACTGTCGTCATCCTCCTAAATAATAGTACAGAGATTAAGCCGCGAGATGAGGCTTCTTCTAGCCGAATGAGAAACCGAACAAATGGTATCGACTGCTGCTGCTGCTGCTGTTGTTGGTGTTATTGCTTATTTTGTTATTCCAGTCGGCCGCAACAAATTCAATAAAATCGCGAGGAAGCGATGAAGAAAAGCCGTACCAGACGGAATTGAAAGCAGCTTCGAGAAATAACATTGAATGGTGGATGCAGTAGTCGCGAGCGATAACAATTCCCGACGTAAATGTCGGTTTCCGCAAATATTTAACACGATTTACGAGCCTCGTAGTCGTCTGTCGGGCATATTGCGATTGCTCCGTAATTGTCCGATGAATTTCTTGGCAGTCGTTGCGGCATCTTTATGACGCGACGAGAGAGAGAGACAGAGACACAGAGAGGCGCGAGAGAGGAGAGAACGAGACTACGGGCGAAACGTACGACGCATCGTTCTCTCGTTCCCCCAGTTTCGCCACATCCGACTGTCGTTCCAGAAACCACTGCATAGCGGATGGTATTGCCGACGTCCTATAACGTTCTATTGGATGCGACGTGTAGTGGGTTTAGTGTGCTATCGGTACGAGAAGGAGGTGGAAGACGACGAAGAAGAAGGAAGAAGACGAAGACAACGACCAAGTAGAAGAAGAAGAACAAGAAGAAGGAAGGTGAAGAAGAAGAAGAAGAAGAGGGAAAAAGTAGGAGGAGAATGAGGAGGCGCAAGACGGCAGTAGCTTCGCGAGCCATCGCCTCCCACAGCTGTGCACTGATTTCTTCGCCTCCTTCTCACCCCGATCGTTCGCGGCACGTATGTATGCGATTCCTTCTCCCCGTCGTTTTATTTTGCACGCGGACGAGTCGCGTCGTCGCCAATTTCACCGAAGCCCCGGCAACACTCTCGACGCGCGCGCGGATATTCCTCCAGCCTCGGGATACGTATTCGAAGCCTGTATTCGCGGCTTCGACGGCGCGTCGGTGGTAGTCGCGGAAAAGTACGAGACCGAGCGAACGACCGCGCCGAGTGCCAGGCGATCACATCCGAGATCCTCTATAAAACATCCCGAGAACCGGACTGGCTGGCACACGACCGACGCGATTTCCCTCGGTCGCGAATGATTCTTCGCTGCCGCCTTTTATCGACTCCGAGAAGCGAGAATGCGCGTCGCAATCCAACGCTGTATCGATGCAGCTGTAGTCAAGTTGTGAGCAGCGAGACAACATCGCAGTGTTCCTCATTTTCGGCCTTTCGACCTTTCAGCCTGCAGCAAAGAGGCAGAGATGAAATCATGAACCGAGGCGTGTTGTTATTACAACGTTGCGTTGTTCGACACGAGAAACGAAATTTTGAAACTGGGGGTTGTGTCCGGATCGTTTACTCTCCAAACGCCGATAGTTTCTCGCGCGGAAGACGATGAACCCCGACCGAAGTTATTGCCGCTTGTACCACATCGGCGGCGCTCCGATGGTTGGCGCTCGGCGCATGGTTATTAATAAGGCATCTGTCTAGTTCTGGCACGCTTCTGGTTGGAGTTACGACACACCACTCGGCGTCTTCGCTGTTGGCCCCGGAGACGCCACGCCCGAATTCCGCGCCTCGCCCCCACACCCCAGACGATGCTCCGAGTATTAGGACGTAACAGCGTATCCGGTTAGCTCTCTCGCCGCTGGCAACCGCTCGGCCCTCGTCCCAAGGGCCACGAGGGCTTCTCACCCTTTTCCCATCGCGCTGCTTCACCGCACTTCGACCCCCGTCCTCGTCTCTCTCTCGCCGTGTGTTGCTCAATGGGGGGATAGCGGGCCCCATTCGAGAATCCCGGAGCGGCTATATCCAGTCCGGACGTCTTCCATCTCTCCGCGTCTGACCGGTCACGTCAATTTCCACTTCTATCGCGCGGTGCCACCGGTCGTGATGTATAACGTCGCGTTGTACACGGAGTTTCCGTCGTCGTGCGGAATATTTATGAGGGCAAGGGGCTGCTGTGTTCTAGGTGACCCCAAAGTGGGGACAACTGACCTGTCAGCGATCGGCCTGGTCACTCTTGGTATTTTCCACAAGATCGTGCTCGTCGTTACTTTATGCGATCGCGTGCACTTTGATGAAGTTAATGCAAGGACCTTGACTCAAAACAGGTGTTACTTTCCTGTATTAAAAATGCATGAGCAACCATTGTTGTCAATATAACTCGGCCTCTGATTGGTCGTGGACCATCAAGATCGGCCGTTCGTTGTTTAGCAGCGCGAGATTTGACAGTTTGTTGTAATGAGCGCCGCAGCACTGTTTAACCTACGGTGACCCCTATTGTTCATCCCAACTGTTCTGCCAAACAATTTTTTTTTTTTTTTTTCAAAACCAACTAAAAAAGGATTGTAACTGGTGTTTTCAGGGGTAAAATATGCGACTTGAGAACGATGGTATAGGTTAAAAGTCGATATTTTGAAAAAATAAATTTCGTGGCCCCGATTTGGGCGGTTTTCGGCCCGGCGGCCAGATCTACGATTTCTGACAAACTGTTCGGCCAACATTTTTTTTTTTTTCAAAATCAACTAAAAAAGGGTTGTAACCGGTCAGGGGTAGAATATACGACTTAAGAACGATGGTATAGGTTAAAAGTCGATATTTTGAAAAAAAAAAAAAATTTCGTGACCCCGATTTGGGCGGTTTTCGGCCCGGCGGCCAGATCTACGATTTCTGACAAACTGTTCGGCCAAAATTTTTTTTTCTTCAAAATCAACTAAAAAAGGGTTGTAACCCGTATTTTCAGGGGTAGAATATGCGACTTGAGAACAATGGTATATGTTAAAAGTCGATATTCTGAGAAAATAAATTTCGTGACCCCGATTTGGGCGGTTTTCGGCCCGGCGGCCAGATCTACGATTTCTGACAAACTGTTCGGCCAAAATTTTTTTTTTTTTCAAAATCAACTGAAAAAGGGTTGTAACCGCTGTTTTTAGGGGTAGAATATGCGATTTGAGAACGATGGTATAGGTTAAAAGTTGATATTTTGAAAAAATAAATTTCGTGACCCTGATTTGGGCGGTTTTTGGCTCGGCTGCCAGATCTACGATTTCTGACAAACTGTTCGGCCAAAATTTTTTTTTTTTCAAAATCAACTAAAAAAGGGTTGTAACCGGTATTTTCAGGGGTAGAATATGCGACCTGAGAACGATGTTATAGGTTAGAAGTCGATATTTTGAAAAAATAAATTTCGTGACCCCGATTTGGGCGGTTTTCGGCCCGGCGGCCAGATCTACGATTTCTGACAAACTGTTCGGCCAAATTTTTTTTTTTTTTTTTTTTTTTTTTCAAAGCATCTAAAAAAGGGTTGTAACCGGTGTTTTTAGGGGTAGAATAAGCGACTTGAGAACGATGGTATAGGTTAAAAGTCGATATTTTGAAAAAATAAATTTCGTGATCCTGATTTGGGCGGTTTTTGGCCCGGCTGCCAGATCTACACAGGATATGGACACAGGATATATGACAATATACAAACGAATAGTTAATCGTCTTCACATAGCACGTGACAGACGACAGTCTTGGCTAGAGATTGACAGCGCGCTGACGTGTTAAAGATCGCGGTCGGGGTTATTAGAAAACATTTATAAACAATAATATCCGCCCCACAAACAAATATTCCGCGTATTAATTTCGGCCATCCGTAACAATATATATTTTCATTCATTATACAAGCTGGAATTCGGCGTGTAATGAGCTGATTACGTGGGACTGAGAACCTGAGGGAGATAGAGGCGAGGCTAATTCAACTCTGTAAACAGGAAGCCGGAGAGTCCGGGAGTCGGATAAGCCTCATTAAAATGCACCAAATGCGGTCTTTCCGTCAATTATATTGTTTAAAATTAGCGACAGTGATGCGGCTCCGCTAGCGTCGTATTTAAGACGCCAATTGGTGAATGCACAGTCAGAAATGGAGTAGACTATTCCGCGGGGTAGATGCGAAGCGACATCGCGGTACACGCTCGTTGTTCCATTACAGTCGCATTTACTCTCTTTCGCGGGCAGAAACACGAAAGAAACGCGGTACGCTTATTAGTCGTCAGAGGCCTGGGTATAGATCGGCCCGTGTCTCCCGTTTCACTGGGAATGAAATTCAAGACGCCGTGTGGCGTCTTCTGAAACGAAGAGACGTTAGAAATGTGTGTACTTGGTTATCCGTCGTTAGCTCCTGAACGAAACTTTTCGTAGCTGAAAGGCCCGGCTGGGACACGTTTGAACGTTTCTCTCTCTTCCTCGAGATTCCTGTTCCCGTTGCAATAAGAACGCACCTAATTTCAAGCTCGATTGCTGCTGCTCCTGAGAGGCTCAAACCCTACGGTATTAGCAAGCACCTACCTGCACGGTATTAGCAAGCATTAGAAACATAGTAGAATTCCAGAGACAAACTTGCCTTGTACATTGTACATTACAGACCCGACGTCGCGGAATGTCCCAGTCACTTGAACTAACGCTATTCCTAAGGCTTGACGTCATATCGAGTTAATTGCCTCCTAGTTAACCGTGTACCAAGGGAAATTGCGCCCTTGCGGGGTGTGAATGTAACGATGAGTATTAAGTGCTGCTCAGTCACTGACGTAGTTTCCCGCACGACAAATGACGTGTCATGTCTCATGTCTAATTTATTCGGTAGAGCGAGTTCTACCCAAATTAAGGGGTATTGTTAGCTACAATCACCCTAATGAAATTTGATTTTTTTCATTATTTATTCATTTTTAAAGAGGAGATAGTTTTTATTCATTCGAGTCTCCCATTTGTCATGAATGTTGAACCATGATCATACACCAAGTGGAGGAGCAGAAACTGCGGTCGTCATGCGAAATCAGGTGCCGTTGTAATGCTCGTGTATGTCGCATTCTCTGGACGACAAGGCTCGAATTTCAAAGTCCGGACGTTCCACTGTGGAATGCGGGCGAAGAGGGATGAATTACTTCTCGTTCACTTCACAGGTGGATTCCTGCCGGGTACGAAGCCCTCTTGGCGGGTCATGTGATTCCCCGATGCGAATTAAATAGGGTTGTAATCAGTCGAATACCCACTCAACTCGAGAGTCGGATAGTTTGCGAACGGGAAATATAGGTATAACGTTATATACTCTACCTACTATGCATCTACACCGAGGTTCGCGCCGATGCGCCTGGCATTTGCGTCGTCTACAATATCGACGCCGAGGCACAGAATCAAATATATACAGGGAAGTCGTGTTCAAATAATTGTAGAAATGAATTAAATATTCAGAATTGAATGAAAATACTGAATAAAGTGCAATCCGTCTTCAAGTGAAATGTGTATATTTTTTGTTTAGTCGCTGAGGGGCGCTCGGGTCGAAATTAGGGCACTTGCGGCGGAAATGATTGATAAGTTTGTTGTAACCAATTTATTTATAGAAACTGTGTCAAGCCGGGAAAGCTAAATAGAGGCCAGGTGAATAAACAAAACCAAAAGCGTACGTAGTGCGTGGCGAGTGTTTGGTGAATACAGATAAAGCGCACGGTTTGTGGTGTGAGTAATTGAATCGCTACCGTTAGAGGAGCGAGCTTTCGATGCAGTTAGCGTGTGTCTCGCGCCAGAGGGTTGAAATGCAAGGTGTATAGATAGTAGCTGGAGCGGAGACCCCGATTCACAAGCGAAGTCGAGAAATGAACTTCACTGTCTCCCACGAGAATCAGATGCTGGAACGGGGCCTCGAAAGCACTCGCACGCTGCCATCGCTGCTGCTGCTGCTGCTGTTGCTGCGTTGAAAGGAGAGCAGAAGGAGACACTGCGAGAAAGAGATACTCGAGAGTAATGAAACTGGAGGGCACCGCGTTCGGCGCACTTGGCGAATGCATCTGCCCTATTCCTAAACCTCCGTTTCAGCTCTCGGGCGCCAGTCGCACTCACGAGTCTCAGTTTTCCCTTTAAATTCGTAATTCTATTCGCTCCTCTCGTTCCCTTGTATCTTTTCCGAGAGGTAAAATCTTGCTCGCTGCTTCCGCTACCAGCAGCTCTATGTGCTTGCAGGGCCGAGGCGCGTGTTTCACTGAAGGTCCCGAGAGGCTTAACCTGCTTTCGTCGTTTCCCAAGCGTTTGCCAAAAAGGCTGAAAGTGTCTCGAGGAATGTGACGTTACGCCGTCAAGTCAATCAGTCTCCAATCGTGGAGGATCAAACAGACGGCAGAACGAACGCCACGGCATAAGAGCGAAGATCGTCGATCGATATTAACCCCTTTGATAATACACGCGTGTGTGCCACGGATTACGAATGCTCGCGCTAAAGCTACGTTCTCTCGTTTTCTTGTTTCCCGAGTCATCCGTCTTCGTTGTTACATCGCCGCCGGCAAAACGCTCGCGACGGCGGAGCTGGTTGCCTCCCACGTTCCCGCTGGCCAAGCAAGCGCTCGAACTTCCGGCAACTACACACGAGACGCGCAGGATTTCCCGTGGGATATTTTGCAATTTAACGGGCTGAAAAGGGAGACGAGAGCGAAGCCCAGAGGCTGCACGGTTTATCCTCATCCTTCTGTCATGATGAAACTCCGGGCCTGATCCGCATTCGCGGCTGCTACGCTCTCTGATAACGGTACGTGTGCCAGAAAACTCCGGTCGACGCTCACGAAAATTCACCTTAGCATCCAGAGGGACGCAGTTTTTAACTCATATAACCTCGACGGGTTTTATGCCGAAATACGTTCAGTCATTTTCCACTGTAAAGTTCTTGACTTAAATTTTCGATGCATGTGACATATTTACTTGCTTGTTTTAATAAACGGTTATTTATATTTATTTTTATCATTAAGTGAATTAAAGAGGAAACTGCAATAACCCGTCGAAGAAAAAATGCTGATAACCGAACGAAACATTGGATTGTTTCGGTGCTGCTAAGCGCGCAGCTAAACCAAAGAGGGCAGCAGGCTACCATTTTGTAGTGCCCCTGGTACAAAGTTTCATCACACCCGTTCGCTGTTGCTTTTGTACATAAATTGGCCCGTCCGGAGCGTTGATGGGTTTTGTGCGACGAGGAGGATGTCGAGAACGACGACCAACCACGCTACTGGTGATGCCGCGGACAGGGGTTGAAGGGGTTGTACAGGTCTCCGGGCCAGTGTATCCGCAACTCCGTAATATACTTTGTGCCGTACAACCAACGGACGTCCTGTTGGCGAGAAAGGAGCTGACACTGCCGTGTAGCCGGGCAGTCGAGCAAATTACAGTGATTTTCCAAGGTGTATAATGGTACGTACACAGCTTGCACTACGTACCGAGTGTAAGTCTGTATACAAGCGAAGAAGCAGACTATATACGCCGTACCTATCAACAAGGAGTTTCCGAGCAAGTGCTATTAAGGGCTTGGAACTGTATTATACCTTAGCTCTCATCTTTTGATACTTCTGGATGGCCAATTTTCCTTAAGCACCACTGCTCCACGGGCAAACTTCGGTGTTTATAAATACATCGTTAGAAAATTTTGATTCTAATTAAAAGGCCCGGGTGAACTGTCATTCAAACAGTTTAACGGTTGCTCACTCATTCGCCAAACGCTATACAGTTTATCTAATAACGCCTGGTTTAGCGTTGAACGATAATCATCCTGAACGACTATGTATTTAGATTTTGATTTCTGTAGATGAAACAATGAACAATAAATAGAGCATAAATGGCATTGAGAGGATATGGGCACATTTCATGAAAAGATAAGGGCAAATTTTTAATCATGATTGTGCGTAGCTATAGCAAGGCTGGGGATATGATTTATTCGCGATACGTGATGTCGCATCATGGCAAATGTTACGTGCAGGAGAGATCGTGTCGACTACCACACACAACATCCATCCTGGCTGTAGGCACGCAGCCACTCATGCTGTACCGAGTTGTAGCTGATGCTGTAGCGAGTGAGGCATTGTGCGGTGGCCATACTCTCGCTCTCTCCCTCCCTTCCTCCCTTCGACGTCGTTCCAGACTGTAATTCGCACTAGGATATATCGAAGTTGGTGATAATAATGAGCTTGGATGTAAATTCCTAATGATGAAACGATACGCGATAAGCACTCTACCTAAATAGTGATCAACGTCTATCGTATTCTGCTCACTGGTCGGTTAAATCCGTCAATCTATGTTTGTCAACGATTTCCAGCAATTACATCGCTGGCAAGATCGATTACGGTCAGGTTTCGTTTTTTTTACAGATTTATTTCTGTTGAAGTGGAGTCACTAGTAATATTGCAAATTCATTAGTAGCTCGCTTATTAGTGATGGTTTTCATGGTTAAGTGATAGATCGAGCCACTGTAATTAAAATTCATTATTCGAATCCATATGTTAATGCGTAATTGCATCAATAATGCATGTAATTACCGATAATGTTATACAGAATAATCTAATAGTAACGATTTGATGGTGATTTCTGCGGGAGTTTGGACCATTTGTGAAATTTTCCCGTGCATTGAATGCAGTCGAGGGTCGTTCAAGTCGTATCACAGGGCGAGTGACATTATTGGAATATCAATTAATATGTATTTCGCGGCAATGGTTTGGATGATGTAACAGCTATGCTTCAGGATATTAGGATTAGGCTTTGACTAATCTGTGTATCCACAGACAAAGAATTCGCAAAAGATGGAATAAATTGACTTCAGCTTCCTGGCAATTTCATACGGCGACAGCGGGGACTTCTTACAATGTAGGGAGATATGAGTTTATTATTATTATTATTATTATTATTATAAACTGTCACCACTATCACATAATTGGACTAATAGTCTCAGCGAGAAGAAGAATAAAATCAAAACTCAATCCGTCGCAACCCGAATGCGGTTAAACTTCCTCACACCTGCAACAGCTGGCTCGGTTGCAGGATGCGGCCGCGCGGTGCATTCAGAAGTTGGAATCGCGAGGCTGATCTTAATTTCGCTTAATGTACCCCTGCGCAACTCTTTCCAAACGCAGTCGTGCCTGACTCATAAAAGCAAAAACAAGAGAACTTCTCGCGCGACAGTGAAAATGGGAGATAAGCGCGGGAAAAAATGAAATCTACTCACGACTAATTAAATCTACCCCTCGTCGGTCTAATTAATCAACTTGTTTTAATTCTCTCTCGCTGCGAGCACGTCGACGGGCAAACGCAGAGCCCGCGCGTTTCGCACGCGTGTCCGGGCGACGGAAATAAACTGGATTTGAGTGCGCCGAGTAGCTCGCGCGAATGGCACGAGGAGAAAAGACAGCGAGGTGAGCGACACGCTCGACGCAGCGAGAATATAGCTGGCTGTCTGTGCGGCAGAGTCGGTGATACACTTCGCGCTCATGTCATTGTGCCGGCAGAGGTAGCCGGCATACTACGGAATGGCGCGCTGTAACCGGAGGAACCGGGCGAGAAAGTGGCTTGTGCTGCGTTGATGGCGGCATTGCTATACCGAAGCGAGGCGAGGAGACGAACCGAGGGAGGAGAGAGAGAGAGAGAAATAAGACAGTCGGAGAAGGCACATACGAGCACACGGACAACACAGGGAAGGCAGAAAGAGCGAATGGAATGTGGCCGGGGCTGAAGGACGGAAGTGAAGGCGTCGAGCCTGGTCATTGTGTAAGCATGAAGCCGGTGCAGCAACGTAATGCACTTAGCGTTATCTATTCTCCTGTACCAGACCTGCACGACCCTTCACAGTCCCCACGACGACTCGACGACTGTCACTCCGTTTCTCCTGCTTTACTCTCTTTCCTGTCTCTCTCTCCATTCTCTCTTCATCCGTTTCACCCGGCCTTTTCACCGAGCCGTAGCTCCAGCCTGTAACGGCAACGGCCACTCTTTCACGTCCACCGTCGGCAATACCACATCTTCCTTTCGCATCGCCATCTCGGTGCCCTCGCTATACCGTCCTTCGGATATCTCGTGCGGAACGGCCGTATATTACTGGTCGTGTTTTTCCACCGGCCTCGAGGAAGATGTGTAACGACAACGGACTTATGTGCCATCAGAGCTATTCTGCCAATGCCCATTTCGTACCTTTGCTCTCAATGTCCCGGAGTCCTTTATCGCTGCCTTCTTTCTCGAGCACTCGTCTAGGGCCACTTTAATTGAGTGGAGTAGGAGAGGCTGCTTCCGGGGATAGATTATGCTTTACGCGAACGAAGGCCACGTGTTTCTGGGGTTTTTTTGTAGGTAGACATAAACTGTGGTATGTTCTTGGACGATAATTCTGAGTTTTGAAGTCAGCTTCAGAAATTGATTATCGAATCTCTTTGACAAATACACATGTCTTGACGCCTTCAACATTCGCACTACTGAGTGCAGTGGATGTTTCAGATTAAATGGACACGTTTATCGCCTACGTCTAATATGCCTTGAGATTTGATGGCTGTCATAAAATCCCACGTTTTTAACGTTGTACGTACACAGTCGCCGCTGCAGTATATTTGCTGCGGAGCTTCGACGTGACGAAAATACTCAATGAATGTAATCGCGGTAGACAGGAGCTGGATTTATAAGGGTGGAGGGATGCGAGCACGTTGTTCGTTCGCAAACGTGCGAACCTAAGGCGGCCGGATAAGCCAGTACAGTGAGACGGCTGCACGTGGATCTTGGAGACCACTGGGGACTGGAATCTGTAATTAAAAACGTGACGGTGATCCGAGCGTGCGATGTCCGTCGGACGCCGGACCCCCACGCAGCGTCCAAAGCGGCTTTATCGAGCTGTACTGATACGCCGCTTCTCTCGTCGCGCACAAAGTTAGCGCCTTTCTGCCTCTAATAGACGCCGAGCGTCGGATGCATAAAACCGGATAAACTCGTTTGCGCTTTCTGCGCTAATCCGTCATGGTACTTCGGTTTATCGCAAAGAAATATAAAGCCGGAACATCATAATCCCCGCGGTTGCCGCTGAAGCGAACTAATCTTCGTCGTAATCGCCGCGCACTTTATTAAAAGGACGTCTCTTCTCGACGCTGGAGACGCAGTAACGTTGAACGCAATTCTGTGCAACGAGCTGATGACAACTGTCAACACTCTGTGCCTATCAATCCAGGATCCTTTGAAAATTACCTTATCTTTGGGTAATACGATACAAATTCCCGTTTTTAATTCTCGAAGCCGGAAAAATCCGGGTTTTGCTTTGCGAATTTTTTGCCCTCATCTCATCGTTCCGTTTGACTATGTCCGGAGCGACGGGGGACGCTGGTTGGGGGATAAAGCGAACGCCCGGTCGTGCGCTAATTGTATTTGTGTCAGTCACGCCGATCGGGCGCCGTTTAAATCGCCCGGATTATCGGTGCGAGTGGCGCGCGGATCAGGCGACGGGACGGAGTGGATCACACAGAGAGCCGGATAGAGGGCGCGCGTCGCTTTATCTCTTTTTCTCCGTCACCCGGCGCGAGCTCCCGCGATAGATCGCGGTGCGCATCGCGGAAATTCGCGTATGTTCGTTAACGAGCCATCGAACCAATTATCGAGGGACGAGCGAGTCGCGACGCATATGCACAGAGCCGCCCGCTGCCGCCGGCCAGCGCTGCGCGCGTTTCGAATCGGCGGGGATAAAAATATAGCTCCGTTGTTCGAAAACAAATTGCGACACGTCCGCGCACGGACGCGGCGCGTACACGGATACGTTGCGCGGTGGTAATTGATTGCCGGTGTACTACATATAGTTGACGCAGACATCAACCCCTTCCTCCGCCGCCTGTACGCTGCGACAGATACAGGCCGCGCAAAAGCGGAATATTTATTTGGCCTCTGATCAATTGCAAAATCACCTCTTTTTCAATGACGCAAAAAAAAATACACATTTTCGCAGCGGAAACACGCCGGTAGAATGATCCATCAGTTTCGCCGTCTGCCAACAGCCAACAGGACGACGGACGTTCGGAACGTATGCGACTGAGAGTCCGCGCGCGTCGCTCGAAGGGGGTCAATAGTGCTCGAGAAGGTGAGTGGGGCTATACGATGTAGAGGAGAGGACCGAACGAGAGGGCGACACTCAGACGGAGAGGAACAAGCGCCGATAACAAGCAGTCCCGGGCACTTGATAGCGCCGCTGGAGTACGGTTCAAGGGTCAACAAGGAAAATGTATCCAAGCCGGTTGCACTCTGGCGATAGACCGAGCAGTGCGGAGGGCGATGAAGGGGGAGGGGGAGGGGGGGGGGGGGGGGGCGTTATACACCGTACTCAGAGGCTCCGCCACGCGTCCTCGTACATTATCTCCCTTTGACGTCGTCACGGGCCCTCCAACGCTCCCTCGAGCCGTGCGGAATGATCATTATCGCTATTATAGTATTACACCACATAACCCAATTACCGGGGTAACAGTCGCCGCGTCAACCCTTATCTTCCCGGCCATTAGCCGACGACGCGCGAACGCCACGGGCGCAACACTCTTGCCGGGTCCGAGAAGAGCCGCGCGCGCGTTCTCCTTGGCAAATTGTCCGTAAGCGATTTCGTGTGCGCTGCAACGCGACCAACGTGCAATTTAATAACCCTGCACTATACACCTAGCGCAAGTACCGCGCGTGCAGTTACGGGTCGACGTAACGACGTGAAGGGGATCGCATCTTTCTTCGGATCATCGACCCTAAACTAGACGACATCGACCGTGCTGCAATGTCTCGTCGCGTTTATACTCGGCCGAAAATACTTCGCTTTACCTCGGGGCGCGAAGATCGTGTGCGGACGATAAATTTTAGAGCTACCGAAGGGAGAAATTATATTCCCGGCTCGTCGTTTATTCGGCTCCGTGTCCTTCGATTTTCGACGACGAGGAATGTGGCGATCGAAAACTGCGTCGCGGGTTCTAGGGGCGTTTCATCAAATTTTGCTGTGGACCTCGTGGGAGTCACGAGGAAAAATTGGCCCCGCGATTGAATCTGCGATGCTTCAATTTGCGTGGTAGCGTCTGACATGATCCAAAAATTAGTGGCGACTAAAATTATCCTGAAGTCGGGGGGTGACTGAAATGATCATAAGGGTATGGTGGTGACCGAAATGATCGAAAAGGTGCACAGCAGGACGAACGAGAACTTCGACATGTCGTCTGGCGAACTATGACCCTCATCCCATCATCGCAGCACGGACGAATAAGCCTGGGTATCGGCTAAACGCTAAGTCCCGCTTCGACGTTTAACTCTAAGAGCATCGAACTCGAAACGACGTCTCTTTCAGGCGAACACCGAGAACCGCAAGGGCGTGGCGCGAGTCACCGAAGATAAAGAGATATGGGCGAAACGGCGGAGAACGGCGAGCGATCTCGAGTAGGATTTAGCAGATATACGGAAAGTGCCGTTACATCGCGTGGTTACAACGGCGCGGAACGGCGGAAGGCGAGGGAGAACGAGGGGGCTGAAAAAGAGGGAGAGGGGGAAAAAGCAATAGAGCCACTGACCGGAGCGTCACGCAGGCCCCTGGCGGGCAATGCTGGAAATGGTGATAAAGTGCAGGAAAATAATGCGTGTCGTCCGGACAATGAAGAGAAATCGTTGGTGTCTGGGAAACGTAAGAAAGAAAAAGTACCGTCCGTAGCGCGAGGCTGCCATATCCGCGCGAGAGACTATATCCTACTAAGGTTTTTTTTTCGCTCAATCCGCACCCTCCTCGCGTTCTTTCCGCCATCAACCTTCCCGCAAACTCGCAGCGACGAATCCGGCCGGAACGTTTTTCTCCGGCGAAAGTGCGTGAGCTGAGCGAATCTCTCGTTTCGTCCGCAGCTGCGACTGATCTACAGTAGAACCGCCCGCAAGGTCCTCTTTCACCCCCACCTTTTTCCCTTCTACCCCTTCTCCCCACCCTAACTTTTGTGACCGGGACGAAATGTCCTTGTCGCGGTGGTCGCTCGTCGAAAACACTGAGAGATTAATTTTTCATTAAAAAATGTATCTCCTGACACAGTTTTGGTGGCCAGAATGGGTCAGCTCAGGTGGTCCTCCAGAAAAACTGTGGCGTTACATTCGGCCCAAGCCAGGCTTTGTTCAGGCTCAGACAGGGATGACACGGCCCTGGCCAGAGCCTGACAAGCGCGAGGCTCTACTGTATCGTGTTGTGCCGATGCCTGGAAAACACATTGATTATATTGTTGGAAGCGTAGGCGTGTGCACCGGACACACGGGGGGAACTGCACATCCAGTGGCAGTGCCAATTCGTCGGCTCCCACGGGAGCAGCCTTCGACCGCTTCCTTTTGTCCGGCGAACTGTTCGACGCCAGCGCTCGCCCCTTCCCCCGTCTTTGTCTTCCCTCCTGTTTCGTTTCGGATTCATTTCCCGTCGATCCTGCGGGGTGCGTCGACTCGTGGCGTTTAATCGCCTTTCGACCGACGCTTCGGCTCTCTCTAATTGTCTTTTCGTGTCTCCCTTGGTGTTGCCGAATGTCAATGTAATAGAGGTTAAACAAAAAAACTCTGTAGCTGCGACTGCAGTCGGCGATTGCAGTCGAAAACGCCGGTTCGCAGGTGGATTCACACCACTCGTTGGGCTGACCGAAAATACCTGTTACTACTGGTCGACCAGTCATCATTTTTCCGCTGCTGCGGTCGTCGATATCTCAGCGATTTTTCGCACCTGCCTACGGGGCCGCAAGTCGCGGTGTAGGTCGAACTAGGGTCATCGATATAAGCTGCGGGAATAAGATATCGACTCCAACAATGGTAACATCGGTTATGCCATTCACCGAAAGCCCGGAGAGCTGATGTATGACACCGCATTCTCCACCCTCCTCAGGCCTGGATCACGCCTCATCAGCCCATCGCACGCTTCGTCGCCCACGAGAACTCACGCCTCTGGGCAGACTCATTGTGCTGTAGAAATGTTCGTATCCCCCAACCCCTCGCACCCCTGGTTCCCAGTCGCTTCGTCCGTCGCGCACGAACTCGACGCCCCGGAAAGTTTAGCTCGCTCCGTAATTCGGCCGTCCCCGTCGATACCGGTTCGCGCCTCGGAGAAACGTCGGTGGAAGCCAGAGTGGACGTGCTCTCGAGTGTGGAACGACGAGGTGAGGCGAGACAAAAGTTTCGCATTGAAAATTGAAATTACCGAACTATGACGCGAGCAAGGTAGACAGGACGGAGACGTCAGGACACGTCTGTTTTTCGTTCCCCCGTGGCGACTCCGCGGACGCGCTTTCCATTTGCCGCCGCGATTCCCCGATGTCCTTTCTCGGGCCTCTCTTCGGATTCCCTCAAGAGTCATCGTCCGCGTTTCGCTCACGTACCGCGCGCGTCTGCTCCACCGCCTTTTCTCCACATCGTCCACTCCCTTCACGCGGCTCCTACGGGACGGCCGATCCCTCAGTGACTCCTCGTTCACCTGGAACATGGCTTTGCGCTCCGAGTGAAATTTCGCCCGGACTATACGAGGCGAACTCGCCGACCGAGCCTACATACTTATCCCCAGCCTCATACACACGGATTCACACGTGGCAATCGGTGCGCTAGACGTTGAAAACGAAAGAGCCGGGTATCAAGGATACACCCTCTTCTGCGTATCATCGTGTGCTGAGTTTTTTTTATTCCTACGAGCCGCTGACGCTGTTGCTTCTATTTCTCCGAAAGAACGTAGCACGCAGATAGGGAACGTTGACGTGGAACACCCGGCCTCTCATCCCTGCCTAGGGAGGATCATTCGCAGTCCCCGCTGAACCCCTCACGCAGCAACGCAGCACAAAAGCCTTTGCCGTCGAGAATATCCGTTATGCCTTTGAACTGTGGCTATAATCGAACTATGATCGTTCGATTATAGTCATGTTTGGCCGAGACTCTCAGACCAAGATCAAGTTCATTTGTCCTTGGTAAGTTTGACAGTTTCCTCAAATATAGTTTTTTTTTTACGTAACTTTGTGTGATTAGCCTAGCTCTCTATTCCTATGTACGATATATCATCATCTCGGCGAAAACTCTTTTGAAAATTCTTTCCACGTGCATATGCACGCGACTAACTACAGTTAAGCGTAGGAGACGGAAGGCGTCCACGAGAAAGCTACGAATCCGAATACGAGGGTAAATAATCATCAGCTTGTGGAAAGAGTCCGAAACGCACAATTGTGCGTTTCTCGTTAACGAGAGACATCACCCTGGTTATCCACACAGGCGTAATGAGAGACAGAACGAAGTACCGTGTGTTCCGTGGGATACGCGAGACAAAAAACTAAGTGGCCAGATACGTCCGCAGTTCCCGAGTCCCCAGAGGGTCGCCAATCCCGGGATTAAATCACGTGTTTTCCTTCATTGTTTAGTTAATTGCGTTACACGTGCAGATAGCGGTCGTTTCCCTCGGCTGCTCCTTCGGCCGCGGATAAATCGTGGCCGGAATGACCGCGCTGTTCTCTCGCGCAGACAAAATACTTTGCCAGACTCGTCGCTTGAAGATTGCTCGTAATAATTCATTCTTATCCACTCGCTCTCGTCAGCCCCAATCCCGCGTGTTTCTCCGTCTTTCGGCGCGGTCCTTTATTTACTCACTCGATGTTGGGCCACCGGGGGCAGACGGAAACCAGGGAGAATGATGAGGTGGTTCGTTGAACCGTTGCGCGGAGTATCCGCCGGGGGAATCGGGATGACCCGCCGTATAGTAGGGTCATCATCGGAAGGGAACTTCCCCGAATCGGCGGCGACGACGACGACGACGACGACGAGTCGAGTCCCCCCCCCAGGTCGCTGACTCCTTATAACGGACCGCGCCGTCGCCGACCTCGGCTCGACTTCGTAGGCAGTATAATGGCGACGTAAGTCGAGTTATGGGTGCGGGGGAGGTCGGCACGCGGGGGATGAGAATTGGCAAGCTCCTTCGGGGTTCGGCCGCGCCAGAAGCGCAAAACGAACGGGCGGCGGTGAGTCCATCTCTTCGACCTCTCGCTCGTCTCGTGCGCGAGGTCGACGGGATCAGAGGAAACGCGCGGAGCAAGATCAGCGCCGTTTTCGATCTATCGGTACCCGGGCTTCCTTTTCTGTCGATTCCACTGCTGGGATATCATCGCAGCGCCTCCGACACTTTGAAACGCAAACTGTGTTTACATACGCGACATGTACACATGTAACATGGTGCACAAGTTTGAAGACAGCGAGCGAATCGCGCTGGCCAAAAGCGCGTCCCTCTATACTCATCCCCGCCCACCTTACCCTCTCTCTCTCTCTTTCTCTCGTTCACTGCTCGTAGCTGGCTCCAATCACGAGTGAGACGTTTACGAGGCAGTCGTCGGTGAATCACCCGACGCGAGCCAGGAGGAGCGAGCCAGCTCGCCGCGAGGCCGTAAGAAGAGAGAGCAGCAGCACATTTCGGGCCACGGGCCCGACCTTACGACTTCGCGGAAGCCGTTACGACAGCTGAGTTACGAGCACTGCGACGGCCCGCGGAATGGCTAATCCGACTGACGATGTTGCGGCGCGAACGAGGGAAACGCGCGAGAGGATTCTCCGCGCGTACACCGAAAGCGAAGAATTTTTCGCGTATCGAAAGCGGGGTCGAACTCGCGGGGTTAATCGGCTGTTTACTCCGTTCTGCGGATTCAGGAACGTCCAAGAAATATCCGGGCAAACATTTCGCAAGGCGGCGTTGGCGGCGCTTTGGGTCCTGGTCAAGTCTATGGTTAAGCTGCTCAAAGTGCTTCGGCAAATTTGACCCGACCAAATCCGCCGCGGCGCACGAAGCATTTTTTTTTGGTGTACACGTAACCGCTGGACGACACAAAAATTATTGCAGAAGTGTCGCCGTCGAATAATACGTGCATGTTGCTTCCGTGCCCATTAATAACTCGAAGCAACGATTGCAACGAGTCCAACGAGCGGAAGAAGCGAACACTCAGGTTGTTACGCATCCGGCGTGCTTATGGCACTTAGTCACCTACATTATTTAACATCGAACGCCGGTGGGTGGATGCGAATGAATCCGCCGGGGTACACGTTCAGGGAAATACCACCGGAGGGTTGCGCGTACCGCAAGGTTCGTTCGCTATTCTCCGCTATCTGCATAGGTACAGCGGCAACATCTCTATGACGCAGACACGTGTGCAGTGCCTCCCTCCCCTCTCTGTCTCGCTCCTCTCGCCTCCTCCGCATCTCCGCGCAAGTTGATTGCGCCGCGCGCGCCGCAGCCACGAAGAACAACCCCCGGGTTGTGTGTTTGCTCGCAAAATACGCGTGTACGTAGTATATACATATATATTAGGCATTATACGCGGGTAGTTCGCACGTCGCGCGTTTCGTGTCCGCGCGGATTGTTTCGCGGTAGCGACGGCGCCTGTGCCGGTGGCGCCGCTACTGTGGATGCGGTATTCCGGGCATATTATGGTCACGCAAACTGCTGCTGCTGCTGCCGCCGCTACTGCTGCTGCCGCTGCTGCTGCTGCCGCTGCTGCTGCTGCTTTACAGATCCGAGAGCGACTCGGCGACGATTAATGGCCTCCTGCGAATAAATTCCTACGCGAGCAACCCCAACCCCTCTCTTCCCATACGTTAGGTCAATGTATTGATATCGGGTACAGGATTTGCGTATACAGGAACGAAGCCCGCTAATAGGGCACAGCGACCCACACAGGTCATCCGATGCACGCCTCGAACCCCACTAATGTACGAATCCGAGCCTACATTTCAGCGCTTTTGTCCGCGTTACGTGAGCGAAACGAAAGCCGGGGCAATATCAATCGCGCATGCACAACGCGTGGGCGTGGATGATATTATAATCATTCGCGGCAATGTATGAATTTCATCGGAGCTGTAGTGCTGCGTATCGAATTCTCGTGCGATGTTGAATTTCCGCGATTGAAAATCATTATTGGATGATTTTCAGCCGTTCGATGTAATTTTAATATTGTAATGGTATCGAATATTCAGTTGGAAATAGTTATAAATGCGTATGTTGTATTGTGTTATTTTTATTTATTATTTGATGGAAAGATAATTGCAGATTTTATGCAAATTATCACGCCGAATTAATATAATTGTGCACAATCGTCACGGATTCGTTCTTGGAATTTTTTTGTCAATGAAGCTCCACGATTTTTCCACATGGAAACACGTTACGTTGGGCGGATACCGCACAGAGGAAAAAATTTCAGACGAGCCAACGCGAGACATTTCACCGAGTTTCACCGACTCGGGTGTCGGGCGAGCGACGAAATTAAATTCCCGATCGACGAACGAGTCGCCGTTGAGCGCGAAGAGTATTAGCCAAACTGACGGAAGTTTTGTCAATAATCGGGTTGCGCGCGATGAGAAAGCGAAAACGAAAAACCTACAGCGCAAAAAAATGGAAGCGAGGTTCTTTCTCGAATGTCCGTTTTTCCCGTCGCTCCTGATTGATATCACGTGCAGCGCTCGACTTATCGAGATAGACGACCGAATGTGATTCCCATCGCCCGGCGCGCTCTCGGTGTGTAGGCATTCGCCCGGGATACGTTCCGCGTGAACGCACTTTTTTAACGAGACCGAAACCGTCCACGTCACCGCGGAACCGTCAAAATTCACGCTTGCAGTAACGAGCTTTTACAATTTCCTCGCCATCGACGAAAAGTCGTAAACCCGTTCTGTTTGTATTTTATCTATATATATTTTTTTTTCGGCCCGCCTCGACTCGCTTTGACTCCCTCGCGGGGCCCGCTAATGTTTCCAAGTCCTGCCGGTCACTCGTTTCGCCGCTAATGTGTCTGACTCGTTGCCGTAGTAGTGGCGACCCGTGCGCGATCAGACGCCGACGCTTCGGTGATCAAACGATTCGGCCGAGAGGACGGTGCGAGAGACGGTGGCCACGCGGCTCGACTCGCTAATGCAAATAGCGGATTACGCAGCGATTTTCATGCAAGCACGTAAGTTCGGAATCACATTCATCAGGGGTTGGAATTACTAAGCGTGTAATGAGGGTAATATCGTGCGGTGAAAATGTAATTCCAATGTCGATGACGAGCGAAACATTCGCTTCGACCGTCAGGTCTGGTCAGGCGTCCGCATCGCTTTGATCATCGAACGATTCGGACGAGACATAGAACATCGCCGAGCGTTAATAGAACTTTCATAATGCGAATCGCAATGAGCGACATCGCATTCAAAAATATAATTCCAGCTGGTACGCAATTTTCAATCGGCATTGCAAAGGACCCGATTAATTAATGAAGATAATATAACCGCGTAGTGCGGATTAAATTGGCGTTAAATGACGAATACTCTCGGCTGTAATAGTAATTTCGGAGGCATCGTAACGAGTTTATCAAAATTTGATCACGACTGAAACACAACGCGAAATTCGCAAACACGTCGGCGCTGCAAATGTGTAACACATTCGCGGCATTGAATTACACAATTGCGTATGATTTCTATTGACAGGACAAGCAATAACATTTTCGCAAATGTGTAACCAAAATTTTACTCCAGTTATGACGCATCTGCGACGCCTGTACACAGTAATCAATGCATCTCTGTGAGGCGCAGTGAAGGGGAAATACATAATCGTATTATGATTGATCATATCCGTTTGTCGGTGGGTTTAACGACCAAATGGGTTTCAAGAATAACAATGTATTCAACAATAATTCGAAAAATCATTTTATTATTATAGTCTTATAAAAAAGAGACTAAAATATAGCCAAGTGGAACATCGACGTCAACGTTTCCGTGTCGATAAATTTTCTCTTAACAGTCAAGCCATCGGCGACGACGACAATCAATAAAGTTACACAAAGTATCTAATCAGAATCGAATTTGTTACGCCCGTCGCGAGGGACCGCACCTTTTCTCCATTCGCGCGCAACGTCCGGCATACCCGTCGATTGTAGCAGGCGAGACTCGTAATCGAATGAAGCCCCGTCGACTGCATCCCGTCCTAATGACAACAGTTAGTTACCCTCGACGACGCGAATTTCTGCGAGTTGCTTTTAGCCAGCGGTGGAACAGTCACGGCCTCGTTGCCTCGTTTTCCGGATTGGAAAACTCACTTAGTCCGAGGAAATTATTACTGGGAGGAGAGAGTAGAAGGAAGATACCCGGGCGAACGTCATTTCGTTTGGCTTATCATCCCCCAACCCCACCTCTCCTTCCCTCCTCTCTCACTTTCTGTCCTTCTCTTTCACAACTTCCGGCACGTCGTGATTGTCTCGCATTTGATACCAGCGCGACGCAGATAGTGTGAGAAATAGCGCAGTCACTGAGGCTCCGAGGCTCAGCTCTCGCGAGGCGACGTATTTTCAACGCCATTTATATTCAAATTACTGCATAAATAAAACATCGTTGCTCACCGAGACTCGCGGGATTTTGACGGATAAACCCCGGGAATCAGAGGTAAGATAAGAAAAACAGCTCTTCTGGCTTCTCGCTCGACGACTCGTCGTGCGCCCGTGAAAAGGTACTTTATTCGGCGTGATGAACGAGCCAATGATTCTACTTTGTAGAAAGTATACGATGGATATAATTGTTTCTCTAAGCTCTAAGTGTTGAATATTACCATGACACTCAAACGTTCAGGAAGATCGGGACGATGAGAAATAATTGTAACTCTTCAATTTGGAACATCGACACGTTATAAATGTATCCAACGAAGTCTGATAAAAAAATCGTCTATTAAAAAGTGCATGGGCCACCATTGTTGTCGATATAACTCGGCCTCTGATTGATCGAGGGCAGTGACGACCGACAGTTTTTGTTTAGCAGTGTGAGATTTGACAGTTTGTCGTGATGAGCGCTGCAGCGCTCATTAACCTTCGGTCGCGCGCGAAAGCGCGCGTATTTGCTTCCTAGTTATTTAAAAAAGAATATAACCGTACTTTGTACCCGGAAAAATCCTGCAAATCCGACGTGAATGCGTGATCGCAAAAAAAATCCCTCGACAAAAACCGTCTGTGTAACGGGTTCCCCGAACGCGTCCTGAACAGAAAAAACGACGTACGCAGCTATTGGGTAGTTTCGTCGCTATCGGGTGTTTTCGACAAACGAGCGGGCATTCAGGACCCGGTACCGCAAACTCTCTCGGAAAAAAATACCCTCGCCGGAATAACGTTAGCGCCGGCTCGAGTTCCAATGTGCGGGGACGACACACGTCGGTGCGAGCAGCCCGCGGATTTCAGTGGACGTCCTAACGCGCGCAGCGAGAGAACCACCCGGGTGCCCTATGTCCAACGTTGGAACGCGCGTTGAAACGACGCGGGCGAACGGAGAACGAAAATTCTGGCTCGAGTTTCGCCCGAGAGCCGGATAGCTTGACATCTGTCCAAACGAGTTTCGAGCTATCGGGGACCAGTCCAGCCGAAGGGGGTAGGAGGACGGGGTACCACGCCTCCGGTCACGCCCTTAACGTAAATCCCGGCGATACTGCTGCGCTCGCGGTGACGGTCGCGTTGCACACAGTGCGGAATCGACGCTGGGGAAAGTGCCAAGCGGAAGTGATAACGGAACGAATGATGAGCGTCGATGGATGTCGCCGCGCGGTTCGAACCGAAGAATCGTTTGTCGGGTGGGCGACTCAAAATCGAAAAAAATCTCGATCACTCCTGAACGATGACGAGTTCACCCGAAAGTTGCCGGAACGATCCGAGGCTCCCGCATCCGGCTGACTGCGGTGACTTTGAATAAAATACCGGAAATCGTAGTTCCAGTTGTGGTACTTTTGTCTTCTTTTTTTTTTTTATTTATCCGCCAAAGGCTCCACCGCATCAGTATTTGATGAAAAGCGAGAGACATCGGGTGTAGCCGGGGAGGATAACCACTCGTTCGTTCAATATACTGTGACGCCCCTAACTGCCAGTTGTCAGACGGGCGCACTCCACTCTCGATAGACTCGACGCGCGGTGCTGCTACTCGACTTTCAATTAATTCAACGTCCACGCTCGATCGACGCGGGGAGTCGCCCTGGTGGTATCCCGTGGGTATGAAGCATCGGCGGGCGCGGTGCCGGGACGGTGCCAATACCCTTTCAGTCGCACTGTTACCTTCGAGCCATATAGCCACTGGAGATAGCGTTTCTGCCTATGTGGACTGCGTTCCGCGCCACCGACCGGCCGGGCGTTTCGTCGGTCCAGAGAGAAAGAGACAGTGAACGAGAAAGCGACAAACGAACTATCAGGCATCTGCGTGAAACGTCGTCAATGAGACCGGATGTTGTGTCGTGTATATTAGTGATATAATAATAAAATTTGTAAAATTCGCAGTGATTTATCAACGCTACATTTCCATAACTGTCGCTACGCGGTTTACTTAAACGCATAGTGTTTTTTCATACATTTTTCTAACGTTTCATTTAGTGTCTCGTTGTTAAGAGGTAAGCATCAAAAATATATATGTGAAGATTGAATAAAAACATCGGACAGCTGATCGTTTACGGCCGAGCCATTATATGCAATAACTGGCTTTTGCACTGCAGTTTTTCAGTGGCGAACGTAGTCGCCGTGACAGTTCAGCGAACTTATTATTTTTCCGTTTTGTGTAAACCGCGCGAGCGACGCGACGATGATAACGTTTTTTCTCGCTCGCGCACGCGAACCTCGATGGTCGCGTATTCCGGGACCAGTCGTACCTCCCGCTCTTCGCGTTGCACGCGCACTTTTTTTCTGTCCGCTTCTTCCTATTTCTTTAATACACACGCGTTTTTATTTGCTCGTTGTTTATTTTTTCCCGCGCGTATTTTCGCTCGAGAGCGACAATATGCGTCTGCTGACGTCTCTGTGTTTCCCTTTTGTGAAATTTGTTTCAACGCAACTGCGGCGCATTTGTTTGTCGTGCCAAACTTTGTAAACGCTGGTTTTTTTTAATCCTCTGCACACTTTTACCGAGCGTCTAAACATTGTACGCGAGCTCAATGTGCGAATGCCAAGTATCGTAATGAAATATAATTTCACGTTGTCGATGTTTCAAGGGTTTTTCGTTGTCATTCGTTAGCCGACGAATCGTCGATGAATCGTCGACGATACGTATACACCTGAACTGACGGTGGGAACGACGCCTCAATCGCTCGTCAGGCGGACTCTGATTATAATCGTCACATTCGTCGAGGACCTCGTGCAACCCGCAAAGTGCGACTGCGAATTCGAATCTATTCCTCGTCGGATACATAGCTATAGACGCCGCGTGCGCCGGAAGCGAATGGCGGAATACCGCGGAATACCGTGAAGGGAGCGGCAAATTGCGAAGTATCTGCCTAAACGATTGTGGAAAATATGAGAAATACGTGAGAACGATGCGAGGACAGGTAAAGTAGAAGAGTCAGGGCGGCATAGTAGCTAACCAGACAAATCCTAAAATTCGAAACCTTGTAAAAATCGCTAATTGGCCTGAATTCTAATTTCGGTGAAGGTCGTCAGACATAAGGAATATTCTAGTACAATTTTTTTTATTAAAAAAAAAGTTTATCATGATTTTATTTTCCCCGAGACTTTCGTCGATTTTCTCATCGCCTCTAACACGAACTAGAGACCAGAAATCGTAATCTTCCGAACATCGGATAAATTGTTATAACACTATTTCCATAGTCGGTTCGATCCGAGCTCGCGATCAGCGACCGTCTAGAAATCAGGATAAAAAAACGACTAAAGCAAAAAGCCCTCGAGGGAGCGAAAATCTTCGGCGAAACGTGTCGCGACCGCTTTGCGCTCACTTCCGGCAACGGGAGCGCGCGTTGAACATCGTTTCCATCGCGCACATTCTTGATCCACCCGGGCTCTTTCCGTCTCCGTCGCCGAAGCCGCGTTCTGTTGTACGAGACGTCGCTTAAGCGCTCCCCTCCTCATCCGCCCCCTCGTCGCAGGGGTGGTATTAGTTATATAGGTTAAGGGGTGCAGTACGATGAATACCAATCGGTCGCGGGTGGTGGCTGTCGGTGTATCCCCGGCGGCACGGCAGCGGCGACGGTGGCTGCTCAGCGGGTTCCTCGGCGTAGTCACGTAATCCTCTGACTCGTGGCGTTTGCTGCTACGTTCACCACCACCGTCACCATCACCACCACCTGCAGCAGCAGCAACAGCAGCAGCAGCAACGGCAGAAGCAGCAAAAGCAACCAAACAGCAGCCGTGTACAACCGCGAGATCCGAAGGAAACGAGACGAAGCAACGAGATCGCGGGGGCGACGAGTCAGAGAGCAAAAAGCGGATGCACCGAAATTCGCGAGGATAATCCTTAAAGCCCCCTCGCAGCCTCGCGCGCCCGTAAGTCCTGTCGAGAATCCGGCTAGCCCGAAGCCGTTCAAGGAATAAAACCGACGAGCTCGGTGCCGAGGGGTTTGGGTAAGGGGATGCTGGTGAGGGGTTGGGGTGCGAGGGGGGGGGGGGAGGGGGGGGGGGGATAGCTCGAGAGGTGACTGCTTTAGTGCTTTGGCGGTGCCGGAAGAGGCGAATGCGCTGCTCGGGAAGGATGGGTGCCGGGGGTGAGGCGCAGTTTCGGTAGTCGCCGCCTTTCACTCCTCGAATAAAGACGATAAAGAAAACAAAAGGCGCTTAAATCTGAGAGATTAATCCTTCTCGGCCGCTCTGTGCGCTATGCGGTCTACCGCCGGGGCGGGCGGCTGTTTTTCCCCAATTTCCTTTATCGCGCGGGGACTGATAAAAATTCAATTATCCTTTCGCGGCGATTAAAATTAACGCCCGTCGCCTTCTTCGTCGCGTTAATAAATCCTCGCGTTAATTTTATCGCCATTAAAAAAAATTGAGATTACGTTTTCGATTTTTTTTTTACTTTTTTATTTTTTCTTAACCCGGCATATTTTTATTCTATTCGTTTCTGACACCGTTTTTTTTTCGCAAAGATTTTTTTATCCCACTAGAATTCCGTCGTTCGATTAAGTGGAATGCAACGTATCCACCGCGACGTCGACGCGGATGCCACACAGGAATGTCACTCACCGTTGGGAGTCGTCGCTGCAGAAGCGGGAAATCCCGCGTCGGCGAGCAACAAGAGACACGCGACGAGCTTGACGATAAATAAACCACGCAGCGTCGTCGAGGAACTCATTCTCGACGCGGATTTCACGTTGTAACTGGAGTAATCACGATCGCGCGTCGTCGTCATCGTCGCACCGACGACCTTTGAACCACTGGACACACCACTGACCACGCTTCCGATATTTTCCTCACTCGCGACGCCGTCACCAGCGTCGAGACCCGGCGCGAGTCTCGACGAAACTCCGCTCGTGATCATGACCCGCGTCGGCGGCTTCGCGATATCGTCGACGCCGCTCGTCGTTCCGCTTCAAAGCAAGTAAACAAAAAAATATTCTTCACTCGCGAATCTCGTTCAATTTCTTTTGTATCCGCTCGCACTATCGCAGAGTATCCATATCCTCGATCTGATAAGACAGAAAGAAAAATTCCGGCTCACGTGTATTTCCAGAGTAATTTTCCACTCAGTGCCGATCACAACGATTTCACACAGTACTCGTTAATCTTCACTTTGCCACTTTATCGTCGTTCAAAATAGCCAGTATAAAAAAACACAGCGGTCACTTATGCGAGACACGAGGTTGACGAAAAAAAACTAAAAAAAATACAGAGGCGAGAAATCTCGAGGAAAAAACAACTGTCGAGCGACGCGCCCGAGACGTTGCGATCCTCGCGACGTCGGATCGCGCGGAGGGTTGAGAGCGGTGGCGGTGGCGCGCGCGATACGCGTAGCGTAAAACCCAACGTCGGAATGCCGTTGGCGCGTACGCCGGGGTAGTGTGGCGGTAGTTTCGCGGCGACGGGCGGCTCGGGGTGGGCGGATCCCGCCAGCGAGTCGGGGACTCCGGGAGTCGGCGTAGGAGAGAGCGCGCGGCCAGCGCCGCGCGAGTCGCGGGGCTATCGCAGGAGCAGAAGCGGCGGCAGCGGCAGGAGACGCAGCGAGCAGCGCGGAGAGGACGCGGCGCTGCCGTTGACTCGGAGCCTACGAGAGAGCGAGAGAGAGGGGCAAGGGGGAGAGGGAAACGGATAGAGAGAGAAAGCGGAGGCGCCCTGACGGTTGAACGGATGGACGGACGGAACGAGCGAGCGAATGTGGGGACCAGGACACGCTGGAGGCACAACGGTACAGCGGAAATGATAGCGAAACGCGGGTGACAGTACGAGAAGGGAGCGAGGACCGGTTTTATAGGTGCAAAGCAGCAGCCGCCGCGTGAATGTGCTGCCGCGTCCAGGCGCCCGACGCAAACTGACCGCGCCGAGCCGAAGAAGGATCCCGCGGTACGAGCTTCGCCACTCCCGACGCCACTCTTTCAGCGTGCAGCAGCCACCCTCGCTCCAGGACCCGGGACGCGCGCTCCGGCTCGATCCGTTCGCCCCGACAGCGCAGCTTGCTCCCTACCGGCGGTCGAGGCGCCAGGCCAGCGGCGGCGTCAGCCACCCGCAAAGCTCGCGGCGAGGCTGCACCCTCGGGTCATCGAAGCGAGTTGACATGCAGGGTGGACAATTGGGTGCTTGGATAATTGAAAGATTGTTTTACTTGAGAGGCAGCGATACTTCGTCCACCTCAACATTTTTAAGTGTGTTTTCTCCTGAACTAATGGGCAGATGAAGCTCAAATTTTGAGAAAATGTGTGGAGGTCTGGCAGACATGGAACTGAGTTTGCACAACGGTTCGAAACCCGAAGCCGTTCGTTCGGGAGAACCGAAAAACCGAAAAGTGAGGTTAGGAGTTTATTCCGATAAGGTTGCATCAGACTCTCGGAGGGATCGGCACAACAATAGTTCATAATTCAATCTTTATTTCCCCGCTAAGCCGTAATAGTCGTTCCCGACGCTTGCCGCGAACGAACGAATGGAAGCAGTTGTCGATAATCGTCTAATAATTCGATTTCCGTCCGCCCGTATCCGGACCGTTTCCACTGGCGACCGGGATGTAGCTCTGAGAAATATTTCGACACCCGTATGCAGCAATCAATGCAGCCGCCGATAGAACCAACAGAGGTCCTCTGCCCCCCCCCCCCCCCCCCCCCCCCCCCCCGGTGGTGGGAAAGGGGCGGGGGAGACGCCAAAAATGTCCACTCGGCGAAAATGTTAGGTGGACGGCGCGGGAAAGCCGTAAGTGTCGCGGACACCCGGCGACCCGAGCACAGTTATCGCGTTGGCGCGTGGTGCGCTCCTCACCCCTCCCCCCCATTCCCCTCCTCAATCGCCCGGCAAGCAATTCCGTTTCCATTCGAGAGCACACCTGGACCTCGCCTCACACTCGAGCGCATCGACGATCGAAACCTAACACCCGATTAACACGTTGCCCCGTGATCGCGTTTGCACTGCCGACGAATTGCCGAGCAGTATCAACAGTAACAGCGGGAGAATCTATATTCGGTGGTATCGGGCGCGCGCGCGCGCGAACACAAAGACAAAGACACACGACCGCGCACACCTAATATTGTTTGTGATAACGGAGAAGCCTGAAAGCCGCCGCCGAGTTTGCGATTGGCATAGTGGCGCGTTCTAACTCGAAGGTTATATTCCCTAGTCGCATTGTCCAGAAGTTTCGACCTCCCATTGTGGCCAGATCCTCCAAGGAGAATCAGCGCCATCTGCTTTGTTCGCGCCGCGCGACCACTGATACACTATACGCCGTGTTCCGCTATTCTCCGCGGACTAAGTTGGCCCCCGGCTGCCTAGACACGGGTCATTCTCGATCGCATCGAGATAACATTCGCGGCGACGGCTCCTATGTGTTGGTTGCATGCGCCGAAGACGTTCGTTGCTTGTTCGTAGGCAGGACGCATAGACCGCACGACTAGAGTGACGTTGGTTGGCGTGACGTTGGGTGAAGGGAAGCTGTCAGTGCACTGGACGTCCGGAAGGCTGAACTGGCATCAAAGTATGACTTGTGATGCCCGGTTCGTAGGAACAAAGCGAACAACAATGCAATGTTTCCTACTAATGATGGGTCCGAAATGGGTCACCGACCGATTGAGGCATGATCCATCGATCGAAGAATGACTTCAACATGACTCTCCGAATATTCAGAACATACCAAACCTCCGACTGCACTCTGAACGACCCAAGGCCCTACAGCTTTATACTTCGATACTCATCACAACGTCCCGTTCTTTAAGACAGTCTGAAAGAATATTCAATGCCTTTCCCTCGTCGCCTTCCACGGGCAAAGTTGCGAACAACTCGCGTGCCCCTATTCGTCACTCGACTGGGCCTGGGTAAAGGCCGTAAAAAAGGTATAGGCGAGGCGAAATCCACTTTGGCGGGTGAACACAGAGACTGGTAAGAGGCGAGAAAGTGTCACAGAGAGTCGCCAGTGTTACCGGTACCGGTGGCACTATATATACATTACACACACACACTCACAGACACAGAGAGTGGTACAGACAATATAGCCGGTCGCGTGCACACGGGGGTCCCAGCTGTCGCGTAAAACTTTCAGAGAAGGCGCGGACCAGCCGGGGCTCTCGGCGCGAACGTCGAGGGAGGGCGAAAACTTTTCGACGTTTCGACGGCCAGAAGGAAAACAGCAGCGCGGGGAAGAAGAAGGAGGAGGTGAAAGAGGTGGAAGGCAAGGGATGCGGCGGCTTCGGAGAAAGTGAAAGAGAGAGGACGATGAGGAGCAGGAGGAGGAAGAGGCAGACGCGATCAAACGCCGAAAGGCGCTCAGCGGACGGACACGACTTGCACGGTCGAGCGCGCGGGGTGGACGGCAGGTTGGAAGGTGCGGCGCAAGAGAAAGAGACGTGAGGGACGACAGAGGGGGGTGGGGCAGGGTAGAAGGGAGATAAGATCTTGAGGTGGAAAATGCAAGGCGAGAAATGTGGGGCGTTCTCGTCATGGCAGAGATACCCGGATACGTCCCAGGCTGTCTTCCACGGCGGCCTGAATACATCTTTCTGAAAAGCGCCGCGAACCCCCCGCTGACTCTCTCGACTGTACACACGGCATGCGAAATAAAGTGCGCGCGTATCGTCGTCATCGCGTTCCACATTTTTCCCCATACAATATCGCGACCACCTAGGGGGTTATGGACTTTTCGCTATCCGGAATCGAAGTCGCGTTGTGATATCTCTGAAGTCGTGGGTGATTCGCGAATCGAGAAGTGGCTGCACGAGGAACGTTAGATCTGAGATGTTCGAGATTTTGTATTTTCCGCGAGTTAAGGCGAAAATTAAAAAAAACGAATTAGTGGCAAGCGCGCAGAATAATCGGCTGACTGCCAATAACAATTGCGCATCCCGAGTGGATGCGACGAGGGACGAGTAACAGAGACGTAGACGTCTCAAATGCAGAATCAACTGAGAAAAACAGTACTAGGAGAAGGCAGTAAGTCAGTCCCGACCGGTAAACACTTGAACGTGCGATTCCGCGCTATATCGAACCTCGCACGTTGAACGGGGAAAACTGAAGGTTGTACGAAGGGTTTACTATCACGCGCAGGATTGCAGGAGGCCCACAGCTAGGACTGTACACCGATTCGAAGAGCTTCCGATGCTTTACAACTGGTTTGCCAGGGGTTTCGCGGGGCCATTCGTTTCCGGCGATTTATTTCCGGCGGATACTGTCGATGATAGCGGCCGGTGGCCCGAAGGAACCTCCGGATTCGTTCCCGATCCGGGAAAGATCGAGCTGCCGCGGCGTCCCAGCTGGGCAGGGTGGGAAAGGGTGGCGTCGAAGAGGGTGGAAAGAGAGCGCTTGTGAAGAGGCGGCAAGTGTGTTGCACGCTTGAAGGGCTCGGGAGCAGTGAAAAGGGTGAACAGGAGAAATCCCGTCCCTTTCCGCTGGCCGAAAAGGGCGAGAAGGGTCAGTGGAAAGTCGCGAGAGGAGCGAGGAAGTTTTAAATCGAAATACGGCGCAATCGTTCACAAGTCGACAGCACGGCCACCCTCACCTTCACCAACGCCCGAACCATACCCCATTTTTTCCCGAATCCGCGCCAAAGTCGGGTTATGAAATTCGCTGTTTTACATCCATCGCGACGTGTCGAGGGGAACAAAAGGGTGTATGAGGGATAGACTTTTCAGAGACTCCACGCGAGACTGCGGAGCGAGTTGCGGCCGCGGAAACGCGCCGAAAAGCGATGGGAGAAGAAACAACGCGCGAAGGGTCGGAAAGATATATACAAAGCTCGCGAATGTGGGTGCAGAGACGAAGGATCTCAAGTCGTGGATCCTGCGACGGCGACAATCGGGGCGGAAGATCCACGCGGGGGGTACAATTTGTTTCACGGCCATTACACAGCGGTCTGATTGCGTAGAGATCTTGCGACGAAATCTCGCTGCAAGTGTTTTAGCGGTTTGACTGATGCAAATAAATAAGCAAGAAAATTTAAGCGAGTAAATAAATAAATTTCGCTGAAGCGTTTCGCTCGATCGCGTTCTCGCTTCCTTCTATTTGCGAGACGAGAAGGAGAGGGGGACGCAAAAGTTTCATATCACCCGAGTGAGTGTGTGTGCACCTCGCGACTGCGCCGGTGACTTGTACATATATAATTTCTTTATCGTTTTCACTCTCGAAAGATAAACAGAAGAAACGAGGACGAAGCTCGCGGGGCATCGAATGAAATATCACGGACGAGCGAGAGGGAGAGAGAGGAAAAGCAAAAAAGAAAGAAATAGAGAGAGTCACGCTCGGGCTGTGGCGTATCCCCCGGTGGCTAGATGAGAGTGGAATTTAAATAACCGAGATGGAAAGAGAGGAGAAGGGCGAAACATCGGAGAGAACGAGAGTTATATGGATTTTCAGAGCGCCCGGACTGCGTGTGTACACACACAGGAATGCTCGGAGAGGGAGGAAAACGAGAGGGAGGGAAGTGGCGGAACAGAGGGCGCACTCCCTCCCTCCCTCTCTGTCCCTTTCTCTCTCACTCCCGGCTCCTTCCTTCCTTTATGCTCGGCGAAGTTACTTTGGCGCTTTTCAGACCCTATTCCCACAGATAGATGGCTATAGTGCCCGTAAGAGCCGAGGGTACTTCCGAAACCCCAAACAGACCGTGGTGGAACTCGCGCGCGCACGGCGACCTCATGTGCGCGAGGATAACGGACCAGTGCGACGTA
The DNA here is from genome assembly GCA_964034905.1 of Itoplectis maculator. Taxonomy (NCBI): domain Eukaryota; kingdom Metazoa; phylum Arthropoda; class Insecta; order Hymenoptera; family Ichneumonidae; genus Itoplectis; species Itoplectis maculator. Next base: position 5,953,269 of record OZ035863.1, read on the forward strand.
CAACGAGGGAGGGTGAGGCCAGCCGGAATTTAACACAGTGAACGCGGGCCCGGGACACCTGAGATGGCGAACGCTGGTCGTGTGCGCGCGCGCGCGCGCGCCTGTGCCGCGAGTTTCCGCTGGGCCGTGTCTGGGCGACAGGTTCGCCGTCTCTCGGGGGGGTTGATAGCTGTACACCGAGCCGCTGTGCGCACGAGGCAAGAGCCAACCCTCTGTGCTTCGTCGCTTCGACGGTTGTTACCGAGACACGGGAAAACCCAACTGGCACACTTGGCCCAGCGCGACGCAGTCTCGGCCACGTCTGACCTATAACGTTCGACGCGGTAAGATTAGCGTTAAATTGAAACGAACTCGAAAAAGAAATAATTTCTCGCGTTTTTCCCGTAAAATTTCTTATTTTCTGTATTCTATATCGTAATTGCATCGACGATTTTTATTCGCGTAAGTACGAACGACTTTGTACGTGCGTAAGCGCGTTTAAAGCGCGCTAACCGCAAGAGCATTATAATGCCGCCTTCGACGTTGGTAAACATTGTTTTATTGCAAATAAATGGTCGGGATGGCGCGATTGCGGCGATTTGCGCCGCCACCGCTCGACGAATTCGGATTATCGATATCGAATACACGGACGCTTGGTGCAAATGGAAATAACAGTAACGCAACTCGGCGCATGTAAATTGTAAAGCATAAATCTGCGAACGAAACAGAAAAATAATAATTCGCACGCGCTGTATATTTGCATATTATTATTCGGGATATATCGCGACCCGGGGAGGCGTTGGAAAACAATATCGGTCGTGTTGGCCAGCAATACAGTGATAAGTGCGTGCGTGTTGTCGGCCTCGAGGCTCCCACGTCAGCCTCTCGCGTGCAAACTTGTCGGGGAGCGAGCAGAGCAAACTGGCGTTCTCGTATGCGTTGAAGATTATTTAGGAGAGGCCGGGACGAAATCGAGAGGGTCCACTCTCGGTCGGCCCTCTCGGCGGAAGAATGCGAGAGAGGGACCAGCCTGTGTTTCCAGTGATTTACCGGCACGACAGAGGAGGAAAGCTCCGAAGGAAAACGAGGGGGAAAAAACTGAAGCATTGGGATACCACTGAGTGCGGGGCCGGAAATTAGGGAGACCCGGCAACGAATTCTGAAAAAAAGCATAGAAAAACGCTTCTCGCGGAGGGAAATACAAATACTGCTTCAAAAAATCAATTTGTCGTCAATTTGCCCCAAAAGACGTCGATTAGTGTATTTTTTAATTTGTTATTAAAGAGATTCCAGTATTTTATTTTTTCTGATACTTACCGACGTAATCTCCCTCGTATTTTTTTCTTTATCTATATAAAAACCTTCTGAATTCCTTTTCTCCGTCTCGGTGTGTTGAACAAACGTTCCGGTTCTTCCGATAGCCTCCCCTTTTATCCAATTATTTTCACAGGATCCAGCCGGAGTGCCAGAAGAGGCTTTCAGCGGCCCGGAAAGCATTCGAACGGTTTATCGGCCGCGAGAGGGCCACGCCGCTGTCGGCGGTCCGCCAGGGTTGGGGGTGGGAAGGTCTTACAAGGAGTAAGACGCCCCACATCGCGTGCGCGAGTCTCTCTCGCGGTGTACACGCTCGCCGCTAAAGTGTACGGCCGGCACGGCTCGTACTCGTTGCCCCGGCTTCTCGCTAATTATTGCTATCCGCATCCGACACGGCATTTCCATTTGTTGCAACGTCAGTGGCGAAGCATTTCAACGCCGCGGAATCAGAAATAGTTTTGCGAAATCGCAATTAGTCGACGAATTTTTTCTTTTTTTTTTTTTTTTCTACAACAATTTCATTTTATTCATAGCTTTTTTTTTAAGATCGTCATCTATCATTTGTGCGAAAACAAAGAGCTTATTAAGCGACATAAGGCACGACAATAATTTGACGATAAGATTATGCCCTTTGGCGCACGATTCGCATTCGACTGCGTAGCCCGGAAATTTCGCCCCTCGTATCTGCATTGAACTTTAATCTGGCATTATAACAGAGTGCCCTGTGTCGTATCACGTAACACGATACGCGATAGGCCGATCCCATTGCGTACATTGTATTATATATACGTCGTCGCGTCGGGAGTCCCACGTTGCCCACTCGGCGGCTTCGTTAGCCTTTTATTTTTCTTTCATTCCTTCTTGTAGCAAATTAACATAAAACACGATGGCGTGCGCCCGGGTCGGCCGGCGCCGCGGGGAAAAGAGCCGCGTGTCCCGCGCGAGCCCTTAACGCACGCACTCGGCGACGAGCTGAACGTACGTACGTACGCTCGACTCTCGCGTGATTAGTTTATTATTCTTTGCGGAGACCGCGTGGCCGGTCTAATGCGCTTATAAATTTTCACGATTATCAGTTCATCGCCCTTCGCGCGGCGACTTCAATGGAGGGAAAAACACCGACGGGGTGAACACACTCCGCAGACGAAAAAAATTCGTGGCATTGGTGCGAGCGATATTTTTTGTTTCCCAAAGGTACCAACCGAGAAGATAACGGTCTGCGCCCTGATAAGTAGCACAACGGGCATTCAACGCGCGTGCGACGAACAAATGTTTTCGTAAAATGAATTTAAAAAACACAGAATGGAAATGCAATATTTTTATCATATTAGTCGTAACGCATTTTCTCATAAAAATGGAAGTCGGAGAAAAATTCCGAGCAAAATTGATAAAAAAACGTTCGCCCGGACAGTAGCGTCGAGGCTCCTCGTCGAAGCTGCGGAAATTTGAATTTAGTTTTTACGGCGAAGTCGCGCGACGTCGACCGGGATGAAATTCAATGAGTATTTAAATGGCAAAAACCGGTAAAACCGCGATGTGAAGGGAACGGCGAAATAATAATAAAAGGTTGGAAATATCGTTTAATTAACGAAAGCGTATCGAAGAGACAAAGAGACGATTCTTTGCGCATAGATTAGCGACGAGCGGGCGATCGACGAGAAAAACATAATCTCAATGACAAAGACTCGCGAGACCCGAGACAAATCGTCTCGTCGCATCGGAAGGTTCAATGGTGAAGGGTGAAGAACCTCGGTTATTCCGGCGTTCAAGTTCGCGGGGCTCGAGGACAACAAGGTTGAGAATGAGGGGGCGCCCCTCACCCCCTCCCCTTTGCCCGCCTTGCCGGGTAAACTCGTTGATGACATTGCTATGAAGAATGAAAACGAAGGATCGGTTAATTGGAAACAGGAGCCATAAGGTTAAGGACCGAGGAAGCTTAACGAGGCCCCTGCGGAGGCGCCTCGTTTTATCCATAGTAAATGCGAATAGGTGGGGAGCAAAAAGGAGAAAGAAGCGAGAGGGAAAAAGTGAGAGGGAGAGAGAAAACGGCTGGGGCATAGGGGGTAAGGGGGAATTGGGGAACGGACGAGCTGGCGGCAAGAAGGGTGGACGACCCTTGCTAGTACTTTTTCCATTCCGCGTCGGCGCGTCAACTTCCGAGCCAACGGAGCCATTACGCCTTTACGCGTTAATTAATAATTAAAAATGCACTGGCGCCGGACGACCGGTCGGCACGGAGTTCCGGGAGCTCGGACGGAGTTCGTAGCTATGCGCGGCAAAACCTCGGCAGTCTTTGGACAAGCCGAGCGAAAATGTGCCGCTGTGCTCGGAGGGAAAGTGAGCGAGAGAGAGAGAGAGAAAGAAAGGGAGAGCAAGCTTATGGAGTGGCAACGCTGCGAGACACCGTGGAACCCACGATGACTGCATTAAGCAGCAGGAACTGCGTCTGGTTCGACGTCGAGCTTTTTCCCCGAAGAAAAAATATTTCGGAACACCGCTGGGGAATAAAGAAAAAGTGGAGACTGAGAGTTAAGTAAGGAGACATGTAAGAATGAGAACAAATAAAAATGGAAAAAAAACTGAACTCGTGTTATACCTATATATACGTGCGTCTCGCCGGTCGAGCTTTGGCGAGAGGAAAAAGAAATGCACGAACAAAGAAAGGGTGGGCGATGGATGATCGAGCGAAAGGGATGATGGAAGAGGGTAAAGAGGCGGACGAACTATTAAACGACCGGCGACTCGAGGCGCGACGCAGTCGATCCACTTCGTCTCAACGCGTGTCCCCCGCAGTTATTATTACTCGTTGAAGTCTCGTTTCTTCATTCGGTCCTTTGCCTCACCTGACCAACAGCTGACCGAACCTTCGACGCGCGTTCTTGCATTTTCTCGCCGCGATGTTGCCACGGAAACTCTGATCTCAGCTTTTGCGGACATTTTAGAAAAATTCATTTTTCGAGTTTTTCAATAAAAAAATTCGTTCATGGCTCTAAGTTGGTTGGCCGGATCGCAGCTCGAATTAAACAGTGACAATGAGTGTATTTCACGCTTTGAGATAAAAAAAAGAGGTATACGTTGATACAATCGTCACACACGAACCTTTTGGAAAGGCGAAGCGCAATATCTGAAGGGGGGGGGGGGGGGAGGGGAGGGGAAAATAATGCGTGTGCGAGCTGCGTTAATTTGGGATTCAAACGTCGCCCTATACTGTTTCGGAGCTCTTGGTTCTCTCCATGGGTGGCATGTAATAAAAAAAAAGCGAGAGGGGGTCGACGAGATGGGGTGCGGAGCGGCTGCAAGAGAAACAGGGAGAGAGAGGGAGAGAAATAAGCAAAAAAATCTGGTCCACGAAGGAGAAAAAGAAGGGTATGAAGTGTCACGAGGTAATAGAACTACATCGGGCTCTCGTGCTGGTAATTCGATTTTTAGTGCCACCGAAATAAGAGCCAGGCAGCTCGGTGGCAAGGTTGAGGGCTCCTCGACCATCCACGTGCCAGATGAACCTCGAGGGACGCGATTTTATTGGCAGTACGAGCGCGTTTCCGTGCAATCCCGAAGCTCCGCTGTTTGTGCCCACTATACATATTGTACGTAAACTCGCTTGGCTTTGGTGTGCGATGTCCCACTCGAGAGAAATCGAAATTTCTGATGGGAACGGACAAAGCGATAGTTCTAGTGCCCCACCCTTTGCGGGTCTTCTCCAACGATGACTTCTCGCTTCTTGGCTCCATCATTGTTATTACAGGGGCCAGACATTATTTTCAAAACAACCTTTTTGTTACAGGTTTACATTGTAAAAAAAATATGTATATAGTTTTACAGCCCGATTTTCCATTTTTCTTTCAAAAACTTCCCGACAAATCTTCGAGCAAACTTTTTTTTCGCTGAGATGGCAGCAGACGTCGAGATCACTCGAGCTTCCGAACGCGAAGCCGCGGGACAACGGAAGCGAGGAAGAGTCAAAAACCGATGAGGCATCGGTGTTGGTTCGCCGCACCTTCTGGTCGCACTCGCTGCACCAATTGTGCTCGCGCGCACCATCGTTGCGTCACCCGTGTCTGTGTGTGTGTTGTGTGACTGCGCGACACGTGCACTGCAGCCCTTGTGGATTCTTCTTCCCCGGTCTCTTCGCAACGCGCAGCTATATAACGGTCTCCTGTTTGCTGTCCATTAGAGGCGACACGACTCCTTCTGTTCCTTCTGCCGCGTTAGCCCTCACATTTCTCCTCGCCATTCCGCCCGCCCGGCGAGTGAATGTCGCCACTGCGTCGTCTCTATATGTTCAAGCTTTTAACTTAGTCACGGACGATATAGCATCAATTTTTTAATTACCCACCGTAATGCAATTTATCGAAAGCAATTGGCATCAATTTGCTGATTCATCGAAAAATTTGGTATATGGGCGACCACTTTCGTCAGAAAAATAATTAACGACATTTCGATGGTTTTTTTTTTTTCTTTTTTCATTCAGATTTACTAGCCTCGAGCCTGCGAAGTATTCTTGCCAACTAAGGAATAGGGCTTAGGCCCAACGTAGATTATGTCGTACCACTCGGCGTAGAATGTCCCTTGCGTGTGTCTAGCTTCGTGACGACGGCAGGACTCCTCGGCCTACGTACACTTGCAGCCCCCACCCCCGTGTTATATTACTCCCTCCACAGGGGGCGCCGGCTCTGTGTGTGCGCGCAGCGCCAGACGCCGCGTTGCATCGCGTCGTGGTAACGAGGGACGCGCCGTCGGCGGGTGAACCGGAGGGAAAGAGAAAGGCACCGAGGATGCAATTTCCCGACGTTGCGCGCCCGAACAACGGGCTCGGCGGGTGAGTGGGAGTGAGAGATGGAAAGCGAGAGAGACGAAGCCTCGTGGAATGTGTACAGACAACGACGCCGCTTAGCCACTCCTCACTCACTCGGCGAGCGGGTTTCTGTTACCCGCTTGACACGGGATCTTCGCTGCCACCCAACTCACCCGCTCGCGCATCTTCAACCCCCTCAGCCGACTTATTTCCGCCGCATATACGTATATACATGTACCATTAATATATATCGTGTATATATGTATACACATCGTACACATGATATGTTCAGCGTCGCGGAGCATCTGAACGAACATGCATTTGACGCGGGTACATAACTCGTGTAGCTATTCCTTTTAACGGCGCAATTCGCCTCTCGCGATGAACCCAACACCGCGGCATCCGGTTTCAAAAGAGTGCGTACCGATGCTGTTATGTCTCGAATATATTATGTTTCGAAACTCGTCTTTCATATTTCTCTTGGGCGCCTCGCTTCGACTTCGCGGAAACCGATCAGTATTAACCGTGTAGAGGAGAGGAGCAGAATAGCAGGCGACGAGTGTCTCATACAGTCGACCCTCTGCGTGCGATTCTGAGTCGGATCGCCGCTCTTTTTTTTTGTTTCCTTATGCTCATTGTTTTCAATGGAAACTCGAGTTCTCCCGTGAGCCTAGCAGAAGATTCCTTTTGTTTACTTCCATTTACATACCAAAAAAGATTGTCGTTTTTTTTTTTTCAAGAATATGGCGAGGAGAGAAGTGAATGAGAAAATATGGGAAGGATCGATACCGGGACGCCACATCGGCTTTAATTGGACAGAAAGGAAAATGTTCGGTGTATCCACAGAGGGAAAAAAGAGCGCGTGGTGCGGGTGGAGGGGGCGGGGAGAGGTTAAGAGTGAGACAGAGGTACAACGGGAAAGGGTCACGTGATTCTATATCCAAGGGCCGAGGTGGGGTTTAATGAAAAATCTCTGCGACGACAACGACGACGACTGTTCGGAGGAATGAAATGAAATGAAAAGTCCGGGTACGTCAAACCTTTGGTCCACCCCTCCCCTTGCCGTCTCATTCGTTACGTGCTCGGCACAAGGATGCATAAAGAGGGCTCTTTAAAATGTCTCAAACCACCTTTTTATCGAACCGTACGTCGGATCACCCTTCTCTTAATTAATGTCACGCGGCGGAAGCTCCAACGAGAAACGCTTCGAGTCCGTCGAAGGAGACCGGGGATCAGTCGAGAAGGAGGGCAAAGGAGGGGGTGAATTGGAGAGGGAGGGGAACGAGAGAGGGAGAGAAATCGCGACGAATGCGACGTTGGAGAATGCGGGGTACGGGGGTTTGAAATTCTCCAGCGGCGCTCACCTTTCTCCCTCGCCCTTCGGCGCACTCAACGCGCCTTCCACCTCCGGGGTTGGGAAGGGCGGGCGGAAAACACTGATTATTCTCGCCGTCGACAGACATTTCGCATTTTCCTCCGTCCCGCCCGTATACACACAGAAATCGGGACGCTCGAGGGCCGCGACCGTGACGACCAGTGTAAAAGAATGAAGACGAAGAAAATTGAAACAAAAAATCTGCGCGAGCAAAGGAGAATTTTTTTTTACGTAATTTACAACGGTCCTCGGTTCACCAGCAAAACTGTGCAACGAGTCTGAGGTTACGTTTACTCACCCACGTAGACTCTCTGATTATTTGTCCTCTTTTTTTATTGAAATAACGTAATGGACAGTTTGCGTATAGACAAAAATGGTCTCTGGTTTTGAAAATACTCATGTATACATAATAATACTATACATAGCATACTATATACCATATATTTACGAGAGCGAGTGAGAAGCAGCAAAGTGTCTCGGGGATCTCGGCGGCGCCACGGCGATGGGAGGTGAATATATCGGCAAAAAATCTACTTCCACTTCTCGCGCTGCTCGCAGTGTTCTGGGTTGGTCGAGCGTGGTACGTGTGCGTTTTTTTTTTCTTCGCTTAAATATTCACCTCACGCCCGAACCATGCCTCATTCGGTATACCTGGCATACAGTAAGTATAGCGTGACGCGCGATATCCCTGGGCTACTGCGCGGTGCCACTGGGTGCTGCTTCTCCGCTGGTGTCGGTGCTGATGACGGTGGTGGTGGTGGTGGCGCGTTATCGCAGACCCCCGGTCTAGCGCCCCACGAAACGGTTCGTCATAGCTCCTCGGGTACCAGGCAGACAGCATCCACCCCTTATTATTACCAAGTCGTGTACGGCCACGGCGTCCGGCACGTGATCCTGCAACATATAGACTCCACCACGGGGAATATATATACGACCTGCGATATATCTGGTGGCATTTTATAGACCTTGGCAACGGCCGTGGGGCGGCGCGAAAAAATAAAGCGCGCTCTCTCGGCTCGTTCGTCCCCGCGGGACGAATTGAGAGGAGAAAACATTTAACTGTAATTGCTTCATCGAACAATGTATTAACGAGATATGTTAAATGCGCAATTTTCTTTACTATATGTTATTCTTGCCATGTGTAGGACTCTAAATAATAGGACTTTAAGCGTACGCTTTGCAATGATCAGTCTAACTGTTACAGGAAAAAGGCTAACATTGGGATTTAATAACGATTGCTGTTTTGGGCATCATGAGCGTGAAAATGGAAACTCAAGCAGTTGACTTTAGTGCACTAAATGCTCACAAATGGACCGTTTGGTATTATCAGATACCAGGGATTCGACGTTCATACTTTTTTTGGTACTGATGATCGTTATCAGAAGGCGAAGTCGAGGAGTTGCAATTCATATTTTCAAGCGCTTTGGTACCTTCGAACGAATTGTGACTGGCCGCGGTTCCGCGGGTTCATAGGATTACAATCAATTCCCGTGTTCGGGACTCGAGTGCTCGCATACTTACCTGTACAGGGGCATCGGGTTCCTGGGGGCGAGGGGAGAGATGGAAATACGCTCGAGACGAGTCGTGCCCCGCGCGTGTTCCAAAGTGAAGACAGACGGACGAGGAGGGAGCGGATACTCGTTTCACCCTCGGCCGGCGAACCACCCGACCAAGTGGCCCGGGCGAATTCTACCGAAGCGTTTTGCTCCGGGAGGGAAAATAATTTGAACGGAGCTTCGCGCCGTACGCTCATAATTGGACTCTCGGTCGGTCCTTCCCGGCTTTTTTTTACACTCTTTCTCTCTCTCACTTTCTCTCTACTTTCTCCCTGCCCGTTTCTGCTCCACGGACGCCACTCAGTATGGACAGGGGAGGCCGAGACAGAGACAGACCGACTTGAAAAAAAAGCGATAGAGAGAAAAGAGCCTGACAAAAGAAATAAAAGATCTTTACTGCGCTAGCTTGTGCTCCTTTTCTCTTTCTCTTATTTTTCATGCTCAAGCTAAATTGAAAACCTTTTCTGCCGAAAGCACCCTCGATATTCGAGTCTTCCTCCGCCTCTCTCTTTCTTTTTCTCTTTCTCGGAACTGAGTTTAACCCCTTCGTCTTTGTTCCCAGCTGAGGGCAGTGATACCAGAAATAATGTGCTTTTGTGTACGTGCGGCCAACGCTTATCCTATTCGACAGTTCCATCACTTTTCCGCCGCAGTCGTGCACGGAGAAAATAAAAGGCTTAGTTAGGACTACCACACGGAGAGAAAAACTCGTGTTACTACAGCAGGCCCTATGCTACTGCAGCAAAATATGTCTGTTAAAATAGTGACAACATATCCTTTTGTTGCGGTCACAAATGTAGTTTGCTACGTTTGATTTGCTAACCGAGCAAATAGCGTTTGCTGTCATCAACGCTTTGTTTGCTATCATAACTCGGAGCATTTGCAATCGCTGCGCTATTGTTTTTCGCGTTAGTCAATGCTAATAAATATATTTGCGGAATGAAAAATAAAAATAAAAATATTATCGCGTCGAGGATGACTTTTTACTGAAGTGTCAGTGGTAGTGTATCGGTGAAAACGGTATCTGTCGAAGAAAATTTTGTCCTGCCTACACCGAGATTCGAACCTACAACCTGCCTACCTAACTTCCTAACAATCGCTGCCGCTACCGACTGTGCTATCGACTACTTGGTGGTTTGAAACGTGTAAATCCCATATAAATGGCATAATGTAAAGGAAGAGAGAAACATTATAATAGAAGACCGAGAGCGCGCGTTGTTATAGTTTCGATCGCGCAACATTGTCCGTGTACATCGGCTTAACGTTATCGTCAATTCGACAATCTAACCTCCAAACATCACTACGGGATTCACAAATATACGAGTGGTTGGCTTTGCAAACCCTTTTTCGTTCCGCTAGCAAATCAAATATGTAACAATAGCATATCATTCGTGATGACAGCAAATTCCCGTGCTATGTCAGCAAACCATACAAAATTTCACAGTTTTTGTCTCCATAGCAAATCATTTTTTGTTATCAATACATATTTTTTGCTACAATAGCATTACGATTAGCCGTGGCAGCAGTAAAACGGACAACAAATACTATTCTGTTGGGTTGACATGAGGATTTCTCTCCGTGCAAAAACTTGGTTAAAATTGTAATGTTAAAAACTTGATTAAATGTTAAAAGGTGATAGGAACAACTAAGTTGTTGGTTTACATAACCAAGGATTTGGTAAAGTAGACAACCAAGTATTCAGTACGCCTAACCAATAAGTGAAAAGCGTCTACCGAGTTTTTTTTATGGGATTTTCAACCAAGATCTTTGTAAGCCCAACTAAGCCTTTTTCTCAGTTTGTAGCGGTGATTTTTTTTTCTTTTTGTATCGTCGGTGAAGAGTCTCGAACTCGTGTTACACGGGACTTGGTGTGCGCGAGTAACACACCGGATATTCGGCTCTCTGTGTATCGGTCAATGTCCCTCTTTTGTCTCGAGCAGCGGGATAGACGGCAAATTCGCGATGTACCCGCCCAGTTCGGTGCTGAGTCTCCCGTTCGGCGCGCATTCATCGCTGTTGCCGTGTGCACATCGAGTCGGCGGGCACGGGAGAAATTCATAAATGCAAACCTCGTTCGCGACCACAAAGGCTGCTCAATCGTCGACGGTCGGTGGGAGGTGAGGGGAGGGGGGACGGCAGGACCTAAGCCGATGTTACCTCGCGACCTATATGTGCTTACACACTGTATGTACGTACGCTTGACCCGTCTATCTCCGGATTTCATTTCAAAGGGGGATTGAACGAGGCCGCGCCAGTACGCCCACTGATTAACCCGTTTCATCGTACGACCGGTGAGCCCGCGGGCGGTAAAAGCCGCACGAAGGTTGCACAATGTTTGTCTCGAAGATATAAAAATAAAACGGATAATGATAACGAGCTACGCAACTCGACGAAATTTTTTTAAATTCTTTACTTTCTTATTTTTTGTGTGAAAAAATTGAATTTTGTTTTTTTCCAAAGTTACATTTTTCCATATTTTTTTATAAGAAAACTTTGGTTTTGCCACGACAGGCTCAGAGGTTAATTTCAAGTCTTTGAAAAAAAAAGGACCGTCGCAGTAATTTGTGCGGCTGTAATCTCGTTGTAGCTCTTTCACCCTACGACACCCGCGTTGTTTGTTTTCGCCGTGGGTAAATGGAGGTGAAACCCGGCTGCCAGATTTCTCCCGGATCTGGTGCACCTGAAACGGCGTTTGGCCCGACGCGTTTCCCCCCGAGTGCAGGAAGGCAGCGACGAGTCTCGTCGTTGCCTTCTCGTCCTGCGCGCAGATCTCGTCGCAGACCCGAGGAATATTATTATTACCATGCGGCTTCGGTCGACGCTCACGCTCGCTCTGCAGCCCGGAGTTCGATGTTACTTGTACCCGGGTTACGCGTAATGTTTGGCCAGATAGCGCGGAGCCACCATCGAGCACCTGAGGGAGGGATTATAACGTCGATGAAGCGACCCTCTTCGCCTTTGGGACCCGAGCTACTTCTGCCTTGTGTCGCTGAATTTCACTCGCGCAACCAGCGCGCGATCTCCATGTATTTGCCCTTCCCGATGCTGCGACGCACGACACGGTAAATACATAAAGCTCGTCGGGCGACCCATGAGCGCCGCAACTTCGTCAACAGAACCTCCTCCCGGTTAACCAAACTCCGAGTAATTGATTTATCAAACTCTCTCGGCCTCTCCTCTCCCCCCTGCAACCTCCTCGTCGCGCGTGTCCCTCTGTTTTTCGTTCGTTGGCGTATTTACATCCCAGACCAGACGCGCAACTGCGCCGAATGATGACTCGAATTCGATTCTTCGGCACTGAGTCCTGACGGAAATAAAATTGCTTCCGGCGCAACTGTGTCTTCGATTCGATGGTACATCGAGGCTCCTCGATAATTGGGACGATATTCCCTGTGTCGTTCGATCGTATTGACGAAGTAGTTAAGGTGAAGTAGTTGTAAGTTCCATTACTCGTTGGTCTTGACAGAAATCCTGCTACTTGCGAAACAAACAAAAATATAAAAGTTCCTATCATTCGCAACGATACCATCAAGATCTCGGTGGTTCATATTACCGTCCGTCGGTAAAAACGTCTGAAGCCACAAACGTCAGTCAACGACTCCTTCTTCCACATCCCAGGAGCAACGATTGCGCCATCGCTTGCAGGATGATCAACTTCCGTCAGCGTCGTTGAGCTTGACTCATCCGACCGATCGTCACTCGATCGGACGCGACGCAGCTCGTGCACAGTGCACAGAGTGCAGGTCAAATGGGGCGGTGCGCGGGAGCGCTTAACTTCGGTTCGCGACGCACGCGGAGCTCGGCCGCGCGGTCATCTGTGACTCTCGACGATGACGTCGGGACCCGGGGCTTCGCTCGGGCTGCGCCGCCGGACGTATTTACATACGTTGCGCCCCTTTACCGCGACGAAACGAGACTGCTGCGAATCCTCGTCGGTTGAACCGCTCACGTCCGTCCCTCTCGCTCGTTCTCTCTCTCTCGCTCTTATATCTATATCTATCTATCTATCTATCTATCTCTCTCTCACGTTCCACGGCCGCGCGGCGCGAACGTCGCGCGTTGTCCCCGCGCACCTGTGCGATGCGCGTACAGCGTGATATCGCCGCGAGGGGCGCGCCGCAGCTCCCGCTTCGGTAACCGAAGCGTACAGCGGCCGGCCCGTTAGTGCGTTTCAATCGCGCGTAATAATGCCGCAGGGATTAATGGGACGCCGACGAACAGTCGGCATTTATGGTCAATCGCCGCGTCGCGTGGACGGCGAGCTCGACGCGCGGCCCCCGGCGACCCCCGCAGCAGCGCTACTGTCGCTGCTGAGCCGCGCGACCCGCATCGACGTTTCGCCTCGTTCTCCTATTAATCTGGGAATAATTGGCCCGGACCGGCGAACGCTGTGAACGCCGCGGTTCAACCAGCCGAGCGCATTTTCCGGGATTTGAATGAACTGTCGGTAACCGGGCGGTTACAGGACTCTGCACTCGGTGATCTGCTATCGTCGCCAAGCAGGAGAATTATTCTGAGGCTATGTAAGATACGATTGGAAAAAAATTAAAAAATAAAAAAAAAAACAGAATGGCTGACTTGACTGTCGTACAGCATCGAAAAGTCGCTGGAGCTGCTCGGCACGATCAGAGTACCAGCGACATTTCGTGCAGACTCAAAAAATGGAAAGACGGACGTGGAATGAGAGAACATTTTTCGCTGTTGCGTTGTGACTCGATCTCCCGACGGATGAGGTCGCATCTCGATTGGGGGGAGCGGCGTGGGAAGGGGGAAGGAGAGGGGGGATCGTGGGTGGGGTTGATAACCCGGATTTGCTTGGTAGGAGGTCCACCCGGGGTTTATCCTCTTTTCGTTCGAGAGACGAGTGAGCGAGGGAGCGGGGGGAGGAACAGGTTTGCATGAAAAATTCGACGGATGAGAGATTTCGAAAACGTCAGGCGAATCGACGCGCGAGAAGTGGCGAAGGTGGGCGAGCTGCTCAGAAAACGCAAGAGGGGGCGAGAGACAGAGACAGCGAGAGACAGAGAGCTCGCTATCCAGGCAAGAAATGTTATTCCTTTATTCGGGTCACGAAACTTCCTCAAAGCCGCGATGAAAATCCCACCTGCCCGACGAGGCGACCGCGTTGACACTCGTTAGGGTTATCGATTCGGGCCGGCGCGACATCCACCCTGCCCCGCCCCCCCCCCCCCCCCCCCCCTCCCACCTCCAGAGTTGACTCTCGCGCGTCCTTCTTCTCCCCGTCGCTCCCCAACTTCCGCACATGGCGCCTCATTTTCGTCGCTTGCGCCTCTCGCTGCGATCCGTGAATACGAGATTCCCTCGCTGCCCTCGAGCAACCTGCCCTCGCTCGCCGAGGCTTCCGCCGACACTTCGACGCGAATGCGCGACAGAGTTGACCGCGGCGAAGCAAGAACTCCAACCAATTTAATCTATCGCGCACGAAGCGGTTAAGGGAAATTTGGCATACCAACGTGTAAATATATACATGGACATCCTGCTCGAGGGTTGAAATGCACAGCGACGTTGTTGGACCGCCAGAAGGCTCGACGATGGGACAAGCTTTTGTATAGTACCGACGAGAATTCGTACGGTGTATATATAAGTATGCACGTGGTTATGTACGTAATGTAACTTGGACCCAGCAAAAGCTCCGCGACAACTACACCCACAGTCAAGTACGACGAGGACTACGTACAGTACGTATAGTACGCATAGTACGTTCATGTACCGGGGTCTGCGTAATAGCTACGCAGAGCCCGGAGATGAAGTCCCGCAGAGCGATGCAAGTCCGACGACTCCCGCGTTCCTCGCCGAGTCCAACGAGGCTACATACGTGTACCGCGTGCGTAATAGTTATACACGCAGAGCCCGAAGCGTCCTGGGTGCAGACTGCGGCTACATGCCCCGCGCGATCGAGCTTGCGCCGTCCTGGTGGTGGTCCTGGTCTCGCGCACCTGCCGGGACACCCATAGGCAGCAGCAGCAGTAGCAGCAGTAGCAGCGGACGGAAAAGGTGACTCCGTTCCTCGGCGAACGCGGCAAGACACGACAAAGACAAGAGCCGCGAGCGGCGAGTCGTTTCCCAACAACCGCCACAACTTTTAATTGGACGACTGTACGAACCCTTCTGCTCGCTTCCCTCTCCTCACTCCCTCTCTCTCGCTCTTTCTCTCCTGAGGACCCGAGCCAACGTCGCACCGCTCGCGTCGCAGCGTCCGTCTTCGGCGACGGCGCTGCGCGCCGCATGCGCTGCGGCTTCTGTATTAATCACGTGGGATTAATTTATTGAAGTGAACTCCTGGAAGCTATCAGACCGTCAGCAAACTCTCGGCTGTTGCCGCGCTCGCCTCGGCCGCGGCGACGCTCTGTTGCCAATCCAGCCTCTCTGTCTCTCCTCCCGCGTCCTCCTCGCGTTCTCGAGTCGTCTCGCCCTCTTGTAGGGGTTCTCTCTCGTGTGCAACGTGTATTTTTTCACGGGCGACTGAGCCGGGCGGTAACGATGCCGCTGAATCGATGTCCCCCTTTGACTCGCCGCCGTTTCCAATGGATGCGACAAAATGTTTTAATTCTTTTATTTAACTTTATTTTTTAATTTTTTTAAATTTAATTTTAGCAACATCAAAGTTGCAGTGAATCCAGTCGGTGTTTGCTGTAATTGTTGTGGCCTTGCAGAAATCGAGGATGGTCGAAGTGCATCATTTTTTTTTTACGGCCGTACGAGACAAAGAGTTCGTTTCGGCGCGCTGTTAAATCCTGGGAAAACGGAAGCACACGGAAGTACCCAAATCAAAGGAGCGTAGCGCAAAATACGTGTTGGGAAAACATTTACCGCGGGAATTGGGGCGATAACGCGTTGCCCAGGGGCTACAGAGGAGCCGCAGCCTCAGCCGCCGCAGCCGCAGCGTACGCGCCGCCGGCTAAAAGTGCGCGTACGCCGCAAAGGCGAAAAGAAGAAAACGAATTGCCGGCCGCACTTACGGCGAGAGCCTCGCGCCGTTACCGGAGGATCGTACCCGAGCGGAAGAAAAACTAACGATCCGCGCTGGCCGCGCGCCGTGTGCCTCGCTTCGCCTCCAGTTCGCTTGAACCCCAAACCAGCACTTGACACTCATAATTGCGCCGCGAAAGCCAAGGAAACCTCTAATTAAAAAAAATAATTAGTAAAAAAATATATCGTCGTCCGGGACTCGCTTAAGCGCTAAAACACCGGTGACTTCGCCGCCAACTGGCGAACGTCGCGTACGAGTGAAAACTTTCAGCTTTTAGTACGAAATATGGACACCACGAAAAAATAAATATACAAATATAAATCGCTTTGAACGTTGACGCGAAGACGATGAGCCCGAAGCTTATTATGCGTCTGCTGTCGTCGAACTATAAGTACGCGGCATTTGCGTAGTGATGTCAGATTAGCGTTCGACAAGTCGGCTCTTCTCACGATCCTCCCCCCCCCCCTCTCTTCACCCCTCTCCCAAAGATATTCCCAGCGGTGTTCGTCGCTTTGGCGGAAGAATTTCGACCGAGATTTCATTTTACTGCGACGAGCTGCTCGCCCCGTAGAATCCTTCACCAGCGTCTCGCCGACGACTCGCCGGCCGCGTCCCCTTCGTCTCCTCGCTCATCTTCTCTCGTGTCTCGGTGCGGCAGTTCACTATTAGTACCGCGCCAGCGGCAGCAGAGCCTCGCGCTCGTTTTCCTTTCCGGAACGAGTAATGAAATTGCTCGACGCGGCGAATCCGACGACGACGACGACGACGTCGTAGCGAGGGAGCGAGTACTCTCGCCGCGCGGAAGTCGCGAGAAGATTCTTCGGGGTCGATTCCGCCGCCGTCGATATCGCGACGAGGGCGACCCGACTGCGAGATCGCCGCGAACCCTCGGTGTTTCCCGCTTGGGGCCGTGCCGGGCCGAATCGTAATTCCCGTCTAATTGTAGAATTATTCAGGAATCTCGGGAAAGCTCGTTTCTTCTCGCGGGCTGCGCGCGACACGCACATCGGGAAACGGCGAAATGGCCCGCGCACCCATCGACCCCGAGTGGCTTGTTATTATCATTATTATTGCTTATTAATGAGGATACGCAAAAATAGTTCATTACTTTCGTTACTCATATGCAATATGCACTGGTGCTGGTTGGGAAGAAAATGTGGAAGAATTTAATTAACAATCCGCTCGGAAATTCCGCGATGCATGCGACTGCACGAGTCCGCGATTCAAAATCGATTCCTCGACTCCAACGGACTCCGGAGTCCCGTGTAACATGCCGCGCGGTCGGCGAGACGCGAAGGAGGACGCGGAGTGAGAAAGGAAAAGAGTCGGGAATCCGAGAGTGAAAACTTTTCGAGAGGTTGAGGGAGAAGGAGGAAGAGGAGGAAGAGGAGGGGGAGGAGAGGGAGGATGAGAAGGAGGAGGAGAAAAGCCTTCGGAGGGGTGAAGGAGGGAGAGTGTACGTACTCATCGACGGGGGTGTATCGCCCGCTCGGCTCGCGACTCCTTCGTGGTAATTTTATTTTCAACCCCTTCGACGCCCGGCGCTGAGTACATCTCCGGGTCTCGTTTCTCCATTTCACCATCTTTCTCTCCCTTTTGGTCTCGGTTATCTCGTGCGATCGGCTCTTCCGCTTTCGCCACGCCATCCGGGCGACCCCCGAGTTGCTACCGATAAAACAAGCGCTCGGTGGACCCGCGGAGAGCGGCGGAGAGACGTTCGCGATCCTCGTGGCAGTTCTGGCAGCTGTTGCGGTTGCAATCGATTACCCTCCCGACTCGGCGCGATGCTCGCGGACTGCTGCTTCTTACCCACCGGCGACTCTCGAAACACAACCGCCTCGGGGATAAGAAACGTAATACATTCTTAGAAGCTTTCAAGCTACAAGCACGCCGAAAGAACTGGCAGGGGTGAGGGGGGTAAAGTAAAGCGAGACGTGAGAGATCGCACTTTTTATACCTACTAGGCTAATCACACGCGCTGGCCCGCGTGCCCGGGATACCTTTGCGCTGCTGCGCTCTTACAAAGCTTTAAAAGGGTAAATCGCAACTAAAAAATCCTTGTTTAGTTGATTTAAAAAAAAAAGAAATTTGTCGTTTTGCTTGTCAGAAATCCTAGATCTGGCCGCCGGGCCGAAAACCTCGCCAAAAACCGCCCAAATCGGGGTCACGAAATTTATTTTTTCAAAATATCGACTTTTAACCTATACCATCGTTCTCAAGTCGCATATTCTATCCCTGAAAACACCGGTTACAACCCTTTTTTAGTTGATTTTGAAAAAAAAAATTTTTGGCCGAACAGTTTGTCAGAAATCGTAGATCTGGCCGCCAGGCCGAAAACCGCCCAAATCGGGGTCACGAAATTTATTTTTTCAAAATATCGACTTTTAACCTATACCATTGTTCTCAAGTCGCATATTCTACCCCTGAAAACACCGGTTACAACCCTTTTTTAGTTGATTTTGAAAAAAAAAAGAAAATGTCGTCGATCAGTTTGTCAGAAATCACATGGTCTTCGAGTCCGGTCCTTCGATATTTGTCACCGAGTATAAGATTCAATTTCGTGAAAAAATTGACTCGAACGTCAAAACTTACAGCTTCGACTTTGCGAATCAGTAGAAAAAACTTTCAGAATCAGACGAAATCATAGAAACTCCCGTATTTCGAACATTGAACAATAACCAAGATAATAAGAAAAAAAACTTTCAGGGTCAGGCACAACCATAGAATCACCCGTATTTCGAAGATTGAACAATTACTAAGACTATAAGAACGAATCGCGTGATTACGATTCAGTTGACGAAAAATAGACGTCCATGAATTGCGAAAGTCGGGGCAGCCATATTCCGTAGAAAATCGTATATATAGATATAGATCAACGACGAAAGCGGAGGGAAACGCTTGTTATATACAGGGGACACGCAGCTGGGGCCAACGCGATGTACCTTGTTTCGCGACGAGAGTTTCGACGCTCTTTATGTTTTTAATTTCGAGTGGCACTCGCTCATCCTCGGGAATACTCGCGCGGGTTCGCTCGCAAACTCGCCGGCTCCGGACCCGCCCAGCGTTGTATGAGGCGCGCGTCGAAACACTCGACCGCTCGTTACTAGCCTCCGTTCGCTCTCAATCGGGACACAGTACGCCAGACACGAGCTTTGTTTCGTTCCTCATTTTCCGCACTCATGCACGCCCCCCCCCCCCCTCCCCCCCCCTTCCCCTGTCCCTCCCGCTCTGTACAGTCGCGCCGATGTTCCCCACTGTCTATGGGATTCGCGAGGGCGGAAAAGTTTCGTAAAATTGGTCGACTGGAAAGGCATCGACAGGCTGTATGGGAATTTCGCTCCGAAAATCCACGGGGAAAATTGATAAAAACAGCCCGCGGCTCTTGAACGGGTTCAAAAGTCGTCGCTTGAAGTATTTTTTGTTTTCTTTTTTTTTTCGCAGACGAAAAAATGTGTCTGAATACGATTGTAAAAATTGGTCGGCCTGAACAGTGAGACTGTCACGAAACCGTTTTTACTCGTTAAAGCCGACAGAGTGAAAGTATTTTCCAGTCTCGATGGATTTTCCGCAAATCCGAGGGTCAGGCGCGATTAATTGGACGGATTTTTGAGCTGCAATCACGGACCACGATTCGACGGAGTCGCGACGCCTCGCGACGCTGTGAAACAATCTACGAAACTGTTTTTCCGGAAACTTGCATTGAGAAGCTGAAGTTGGCGCGGACAATACGAAACTGCACCGACACGAAGTGCACACCGAGTCGCACGAGTGGCGTGTGGTACTTGTCGGCTGCACCGAGTGAAATTATGTCGCACGCGTTTACCGCGAGATCGGAGTGTCCTCCTCCAACAACGTCGCATTGTTTCCCTGCGGTGGAGGGGCAGGAGAGACGAGCCACCGACGAGGCGAGATCGTCGCGCGCGTTCGTCGACGTCAGACACCGCATAATGGATAAATTAATATTCCGGCGCACCGATGCATGAAACGTATAGGAAAACGCGCACGTCTGGATACAGTTAGTCAAGTTGCAACCGCTGCGCGACGACTGCGCGTCATGGACTGAGTTTCCGCGGAGTCGAGCACTCATTGAAGACCCTTTTAAATGAAAAACCGTTTCAGTTGTCTCCGTCGTCGGCCGACTCGACGAGGAGGAAGAAAACGACGACAAAAATAATAAAAAAAAAAACAGGTAGTATATTTTTCAAAGCGTATATTTTTTCGCCCGACTACTCGAAAATCTCAAAGGCTCTCGCGCATGCAGGCGCGGCAGCTGCCTCTGCAGGAGAGGGGAGGGGGACGCGTGTTCGTTCGCGCGAGATCGCGATCTTCTGACTTTGCACCGCGAGAATGAACACCGCCCAGGCGATCGCGGTCTCTCATTATATATTCCATTCTTTGAGTTCTCGCAGGCTCTCGCGACTTCTGCGTGCGTCTGTCGCCTCAGTCTTTGAAACCGAGTGCGTAGAATGTGTAACGACTAATGAGTTTGACTTGGGATTCGCATTGTACTCACTTTGTATTTCTCTCTCCCTCTCTGTCTCTTATCTGATATAATTTCGTCGAGATGCAGCAATGTACAAAAATGCCTAAAAACGTCGATGCGAGATTTCGATTCTCAATCGTACTAACATTTAGTCGTCGTGTCATCGTGCCGAATTCGCACGTGTGAACTCGGCGACACGTCGAACCTACGCTCTCGATCCCTCAGCTGTAATGTAACTCGCGGACCGCCCTTACATGTTACGCAGACGCCAGGTACCAGAGGGGGGAGGAGAGGAGGGAGGAGACTACACCCCCATGCCATATAGCGGAGGAAATTCCAAGCCGTGGAGTCTCTAGATCACCATAAATCTCGTGATCGTTCTGAGGCAGCCTCGTTAACCAAGAGACTCGATGCCGGGAGAGAACCTTTTACGAGAGTAAGTTACGAGCGAAGTTGCTTTAACGATTCCGGACCAACTGTGTATGCGTGTCTTTCTCTCGCCCCACTGTTCATTCCGCCGCTACCACCGAACCCCGCCGTAGACCCCCCCGCGCCACGTTTATACCGTACAGTTTGCCCGCGACGTGAGTCTCTCCCCCCCCCCCTCCCTCCCCCCATTACTCCTCCACAACCGCCAACCGCTCGTCCCTCTCGCCGCTCTTCCCACCCCCTCGCCCTTTATCCGGAATTACTTCACCTGTTTCACGTATATCCTCGCACGATCCAGACATCAACCCCAACGATGCCCATTAGTTTGTTTGTATTTCATTCGTACAGTCGTCTAACTTTCTAATTGTACGCGGGAATCAGGAGAAACGTGTTTACGTCCCGGTCGTGCGGCTCGTGCGACGTATCGTCGAATCGAATGTCTGTAAAATTTCTCGATGGAAGTGTTTGTCCCTGGGACGATAAAAAATGCAGTCGCGTCATAGTTACGAGTCGACTGGGCGTCGAATAGTCTACTCGTAACTATGCAGCGAAGTTTGGACAGAGACGCTGACCGCATTACAACAGTTTTTGCCGTAATTTTACAGCGGACGACGCAGCTGGAACGTTTCGGCGCTGCACCAGCGCCGGCGCGGGAAACTCCAATAACAGCGGGTTAGCGAGAGCGCCTACGCGCGTGTACCTCGTGCAAACTTTGTTTCATAAATTTATCGCCGTTTCGTCAGAATGCATCTTTCGTCTTTATAGGTACACCCGACGGTGCACCGGGGCTTATATATCACACCCGGCCGCCTGTGTACGCATCATTTCAGCGCCAGACTCCGGGTAGAGATAAAAGCGGCGAATATATATATATGTATGTACACAGACCACCGCGGTGCATCGGTCTGTATCTCCTTCTATAGAGATACAGAAAAGATACAGGGATAGAGAAAAAAAATCTATTATCGTGTTTTTCACGTCAAATTTTTGTATTTTTCGGACAAACAGCGAAACTTTACGAAAATTTGCCCCTTAAAATGATCTCTGAGGGCTCGACTTTAAAATTCTGTGAAAAATTGAAAAATCGAGATACCGCTATCCGCTCGCCGCATTCTCTTTGTTTACGATTGTCTTTCGAACGAAAAAAGAAAATCCAGATTCCATTGATCCAAAAAAATATAACCTCGATTTCAGTGAAGTGACAAAATTTCGAAAAAAAGTGAAAAATCATTTTTCGCATCTTTCGCCACAAATTTACTATTTTTCGGGCAAACGACAGTGCTTTTCGAAATCGAACATTTTTTTCCCCAAAAAATGCGAAAGTCGGGACGCGGAAGACGCCGGTGGCAACAGTCTCGGTTGAGTTGGCGGGGAAGAACCCGCATATCCGGTTGATTGTACTTGACGAATGACGCTGCCGCAAAACCGCGGCGAGGCAACGCGCGGGGTACGAAGCGGTATGAAGCGCTTCCGCGGCGAGACGAGTGTGTATACGGAGAAACGCTACGCGGAATTATTACGATTGTTGTTGGCTAGCAACAGAGCTGAATTCGTAGTGGTGTTGGCTACACAGTCACAGTGACACATTCGAGTCATAGTAGTGGGGATAGAGTCAATCGATCTCTGGCGCGTGCTCCCGTCGCATCGATAGCGTTGGGCCCGGCGCTGTGGATGGTGGGGGGAGTGCTCACGCCGAGACGAGAAGAAACAAAAGGGTTTCTTTTTTAGAAGCGTTCAAGATTTCGAGCTGTGCAGACGTGCTATGTAGTGAGTGTTGTGAGCAGAGCGGTCAAAGGGTTATCGAAACGTTGGTGTGACGGAAAGAGGACCCTTGACGTGGACACGGATCCAGTAAGGGCGAAATCCTCTGAGTTAACGGAAGAGAGGACCCTTGACGTGGGCGCGGACCCAGTAAGGGCGAAATCCTCGGTGGTTGACGATTGGGAGGGCCCCACGACCCGGCCTAATACCGGCGAGGGTGAGAGCGTTTGGGAGGGCCCCACGACCCGGCCTAGTACCGGCGAGGGTGAGAGCGTTTGGGAGGGCCCCACGACCCGGCCTAGTACCGGCGAGGGTGAGAGCGTTTGGGAGATAGCGGAGGACCCTCATTGTCACGGGCCTGGTCCCGGTGAGGTCGGAAAAACCTCCAAGTGTTGTGAAAAGTGTAACAAATTGTGTGGGGTTTTTTATGCCAATGGCTTTTTCCCCAAAACCGAGCCAATAAACGAAACGATCGTGAGGCTCAAACGAGCATTTTTATTTTTGTGTATTATACCTTTTACCTCAACATCATCCTTACCAACAATACCGGGACGACTTCGCGTTGAAGGAGTTTCGACGATACATTTTGGTGCCTCCTGTGAGGTTCAACGTCACGGAGAGGAAGCGGTCATCGAGGACGTTCCAGGTTCAGCCGCCTCGAAGTGGACAACGACATCTCCAGCGGCCGATAAACGGAATCATCAAAAAAAGATAAGTCACGACATTATTCTTGTCAGTGAATTCGGAATTTCAACGTACTATTTTTTCGATATAACATTGAACATTGTGTGGGAGTCGTGGACAAAGAAGAGTCGTCATAAGGGTCGTCATTGTTCTTTGTCGTACTGCGCGGCGCGGCTATCTTTGTTTATTTCGCGGGTCGCGACGGGTTCACGCGTGCCGAGACGCGCGCCTCGCTGTCGAGTCGGTCCAGCGGCGTCGTAGCTTCACACGGTCACCTTTGTCTCGCCAGCCGAATGTGACTCATGCACACGCGCTTCGGTACCGTGTTAATATTTACTGTTTACGGCTCACGTTCGCGCTCTTGAGCTGTTTATTAAACATCGCGATACGCGTGGACAAGGAACCCAAGATTCGGGACAATGGCACAAAGGCAGGCGAGTTCGAACGCGGTCACAATGGATCGTGTTAAATATATTCATCAAAAACGCGTAACGTTAAAATCGCAGTTGACGAGTTTGGAGAATGCCGTGGCCGAGAATCGTCTCGACCCGGCTAACGCGAAAATACGATTGGCAAGGATTACGGAGCTCTTCCACGCGTACGAGGAATTGCACGACGAGCTCGCGGTTCTGGAGCCGACGAACGAACGTTTGGACGAGGTGGACGAAATTCGGGACCGCTATTACGTGTTGGCATCGAGAGAAGAAGCCGCGGCAATGCAGTCGACTTCAGCGAGAGAAACGGATCTCAACGTGACGTCGTTGATTCTCGACAAGTCGCGGCGCATTAAATTACCGGTCGCGGAATTGCCGAAATTCGAAGGTTCCCTTGATCAATGGCTTTCGTTTAAAAACACGTTCGTGACGATGATACATTCGCGCGACGATATCACGGATTTGCAGAAATTCCTGTACCTCAAGGATTCACTGCGTGGCGACGCGTTAAATAAAATCGCGATTTACAACGTGAGCGACGAGAATTACGGGAACGCGTGGCAATTGCTGATTGATTCGTACGAGAAACGTCGCATCTTAATCGCCAATCATCTCGACTCAATTCTCGATCTGTCGGTTCAGGACAAAGCTACAGCGAAGGACTTGACGAAGCTCGCGGACGATATGCGACAGCACGTAAATATGCTCGCGTCTCTCGACGTCGTTCCCGATGAGCATTGGCTGATCCGCGTACTCGAACGAGCGCTTCCGATAGAAACGAGAACAAAGTGGGAGGAGTCACTCGATTTAGACGTTTCGCCGACTCTCGCGGCGCTTTACAAATTCCTCGCCGAGACTTCGTTTCGCTTGATGACTATCGAGCAAAACTGTTCGCGCTCAAGGTCCGAGTCAGGCAACAAGAGGAAACACACCGGAAAGGAGACGGGTCATTGGAAGTCGCGAAAAACCGAACAGAGCGCACGGGCGCTTGTTTCCGCGGCGTCCGGTAAATGCCCGGCTTGCAAGGAGACGCACTTCTTGTATAGATGTCCGGTATATATGAAGATGTCGACGGCACAACGATGGGAAACGGTGAAGAAGTCGAAACTTTGTAAGAATTGCTTCCAAGCACACGACGATAAGTGCGGTAGCACCGGTTGTAGAATGTGCGGCAGGTTCCATCACACCTCGCTGCACAACGCCGGTAAGGGATCTGCCGCGGCGAAGCAGAGCTCGCGCGATACCGCACCGGCGAACGCTCCCGCCAAATCGGAATGACCAGCGGAGCTTGCGCTCAATTCGGTAACGCGAGCCCCTCAATCGCAGTTGATGATGAGCGCTACAGTCCGAGTTAAAGATTCAAGGGGGAAGTTCGTTCAAGGGCGTGCTTTGCTAGACACCTGTGCCACAGCGCATTTCATTACGGAAAACTTCGCTCGAATGTTAGGTTTGCCCGTTCGTACCTGCTCAATTCCTATCGGAGCGATTGACGGTATGAGCACAACATCACGGGGTTTACTTGAAGCGACCTTTTATTCGTTGCACACAAACTTTTACAAAAAGCTCTCGTTTTTAGTCGTTCCTAAAATCGCGGACGCGGTCCCCGACGAGATATTTCCGCGCGAAAACATCGAACTTCCGACGCATCTCAAGCTTGCCGATCCGCAATTTCATCTCCCGCGCGCGGTCGATATGTTAATTGGATCGGGAGCGACATTGTCGTTATTATCGATCGGGCAGATCAATATCTCTCGAGGTAGTTGCGATCTTTTCCTCCAAAAGACGCAGCTCGGTTGGGTCGTTGTAGGTGGTGCGATGCCGAACGCGGGTAGGAAGGTAGTTTCGTGCAAATTGTCAGAATTGGCGAATCAGATCGCGAAATTCTGGATTCTCGAGGACAGTACCGCGAGTAAATTCGGGTTACCGGAAGAAACGGAGAGCGAAAATCATTACGTTCTAAACACAACGCGTGACGATACGGGGCGTTATGTCGTGCGATTGCCTTTCCGAACGAGAGAGCGCGACTTCGGCGATTCACGAGCGATCGCGTTGCGGCGTTACCACGGATTGGTTAAACGACTTTCCAAAGATCCGACGCTCAAAACGGAGTACGAAAAGGTAATGAACGAGTATCTCGAAGCGAATCATATGTCGTTAGTGAGAGACGAGTCCGAGGACGGTTATTACTTGCCGCATCACGCAGTCGTTAAGACAACGAGTCTTACCACAAAGGTTCGGGTGGTTTTCGACGCGTCGGCAAAATCGAATAAAGGAATATCGTTAAACGACACGTTAATGACTGGACCTACGATCCAAGACAAATTATTCGAGCATCTAACACGATTTCGAATGCATAGGTATGTGCTAACCGCGGACATTGCGAAGATGTACCGTCAGGTTCTAGTACATCCGGACGATCGACGATATCAGCGGATTTTCTGGCAGCACGAAGGTCAGACGCGCACTTTCCAGCTCAACACCGTAACGTTCGGCGTATCCGCGGCGCCATTTCTCGCGATACGCACGTTGTATCAACTCGCGGCCGACGAAGGCTCGAGTTATCCGGTGGGAGCGGAGGTTTTGAAGCGCGATTTGTACGTCGACGATTTGCTAACGGGCGCAGAAACGGTAGAGAAAGTGATTCGGATTCGCGACGAACTCATCGACTTATTGAAACGAGGCGGTTTCCAGATTCGTCAGTGGGCTTCGAACGACGCGCGGGCTCTTCTCAATTTGACTGAACGGACGTCGGAGATTGAATTTCTCACGGATCAGAGTCCGATTCATAAAACTCTCGGCGTCTCGTGGAACGCTCAGCGCGACGAAATAATTTACGCGGTCAAGCCGATCAAAATAAGCGAGCGCGTTTCGAAGCGTTATATCTTGTCGGAGATAGCAAAGATTTTTGATCCTCTCGGATTGCTCGGACCGATCATTCTCGCCGCGAAAGTTATCATGCAAGAATGTTGGAAGTCGAAGATTTCTTGGGACGAGTCAGTTCCGACAGCTTTGTATACGTCGTGGCGATCGTTCGCGGAACAGCTCGGTTTAGTTAATGAGCTTGCAATAAACCGACATTTACTGGTCGACGACGCGGTCGACGTACAGATTCACGGATTTAGCGACGCGAGTAACGTCGGGTACGGGGCGTGCCTATATCTGCGCTCGTGTAATAAACGAGGTGAGACGCAGGTTAGATTGATATGTGCAAAATCACGTGTTGCTCCTATCAAGGATACGACAATACCGAGACTCGAGTTATGCGGCGCGTTAGTTCTCGCGCGTTTATATCGCGAGGTTAGAGACACGCTGTTTTGCAAGACGAACAAGGTCGTTTGCTGGTCGGATTCAACCATCGTGCTCTGTTGGTTGAAGAAGCCTCCGGGCGTTTTAAAAGTATTCGAGGCGAATCGAGTCAACGAGATTCAGGAGCTCACCGCGAGTGCCGAATGGCGTCACGTGAGATCCGAACAGAACCCAGCTGACGCTTTGTCACGAGGTCAATTTCCACGCGAGTTCCTCCGAAATCAGTTGTGGTTCCAGGGGCCGTCGTGGCTCCGCGAATCGGAAAATACCTGGCCGCGATCTTTCGAGGGTACGATTGACGAACTTCCGGGATTAAAACGAGACATCTGCCTATTAGCGTGCGTCAACTCGGACGAGATTTTCGCGAGATTTTCGTCATACCCGCGGCTAATTCGCGTGGTCGCGTATTGCCTTCGGTTATTACCGAATA
Organism: Itoplectis maculator; assembly: GCA_964034905.1. Classification (NCBI taxonomy): domain Eukaryota; kingdom Metazoa; phylum Arthropoda; class Insecta; order Hymenoptera; family Ichneumonidae; genus Itoplectis; species Itoplectis maculator. The sequence goes on from OZ035863.1 coordinate 5,980,806, forward strand.
ACTCCTATAAGGGAGCGATCTCGACCGGAGAATTGGTTGCTGCGGAGCGGAAAGTCTTGAGACTCATCCAGCAATCGCAATTCACCGATGAAATCCGCCAGATTACTACGGAGAAGGTTAAGAGCTCGAAGGTGTCATCGCTCAATCCTTTCATTGACCCGGATGGTTTACTGTGTGTCGGCGGTCGACTGCGAAAAGCTGATCTGCTGGATTCCCAAAAACACGCGGTATTGTTACCATCGCGACACCACGTAACCGATCTCATTATTCGAGACACACATGAAAGGAATTTTCACGCAGGCATTCAGTCTACGTTGTACACGCTTCGACACAGATTTTGGCTCCTCGACGGTAAAAATCAAGTTCGGAAAGTAGTAAGAGGGTGCGTGCGATGCATCAGATTCAAGGCATCTCCGGTCGAATACCGAATGGCTGATTTGCCAAAAGCGAGAGTCGAAGGAATAGCGGCATTTCATCACACCGGTGTTGATTTTTTCGGGCCGATGTTCGTTAAGGAGAAAAAAGTACGAAATCGCGGGCGCGTAAAGGTTTACGGATGTGTGTTTATCTGCATGAGCTCAAAGGCGGTTCACATCGAGATCGTCAGCGACTTATCGTCAGAAGCATTTCTCGCGGCGTTCAGACGCTTTATCGCACGAAGAGCGATTCCCGCGCACGTATACTCCGACAATGGAACGAATTTTGTCGGCGCGAACAGACAGCTCCGTGAATTGTACGCGTTGGTCGAATCAGTGGAGTTTAAAAATGACGTGAACGATTTCGCGATATCGAAACGAATTTCGTGGCATTTTAATCCACCTCTCTCGCCTCACTTCGGAGGTCTTTGGGAGGCTGCGGTTAAATCGTTCAAGCACCATTTCCGACGCGTAGTGGGCGACCGATTGTTTACATTCGAAGAGTTGAACACCTTGGCGATCGAAATTGAAGCGATTTTGAATTCGCGTCCGCTGTGTTCGCTGTCAACAGATCCAAACGATCCGCTAGCACTGACTCCTGCACATTTATTAGTCGGTCGACCTCTCACCATGCTGCCGGAGGATAACTATGCTTGTGTTGCAGAAAACCGTTTGTCTTCGTGGCACCTCATAACGAAAGCGAGACAAGACTTTTGGCGAAGGTGGCAACTCGAGTACCTGAGCGAGCTCCAGAAGCGACAAAAGTGGACTAAACACGAGCCCAACCTACAACCGGACAGCATCGTCGTGTTGATCGACAAGAATCAACCGTGCATGCGATGGCGACTGGGGCGAATCACCGAGGTTCACCCTGGAGACGACGGCGTCGTGCGAGTGGTGACCATCAGAACGGCTGATGGGGTGTTCAAGCGAAACGCGACCGCAGTTTGTCCGTTGTCGAATGTCGCATAACGATTTTATATCACGATGTGTTGTACGTAAAGACGAATGTACATGACGATTGTAATCAACCCGAAAAATTGATCGCTCGTGCTCTCAACGGGGGGAGAATGTTGGCTAGCAACAGAGCTGAATTCGTAGTGGTGTTGGCTACACAGTCACAGTGACACATTCGAGTCATAGTAGTGGGGATAGAGTCAATCGATCTCTGGCGCGTGCTCCCGTCGCATCGATAGCGTTGGGCCCGGCGCTGTGGATGGTGGGGGGAGTGCTCACGCCGAGACGAGAAGAAACAAAAGGGTTTCTTTTTTAGAAGCGTTCAAGATTTCGAGCTGTGCAGACGTGCTATGTAGTGAGTGTTGTGAGCAGAGCGGTCAAAGGGTTATCGAAACGTTGGTGTGACGGAAAGAGGACCCTTGACGTGGACACGGATCCAGTAAGGGCGAAATCCTCTGAGTTAACGGAAGAGAGGACCCTTGACGTGGGCGCGGACCCAGTAAGGGCGAAATCCTCGGTGGTTGACGATTGGGAGGGCCCCACGACCCGGCCTAATACCGGCGAGGGTGAGAGCGTTTGGGAGGGCCCCACGACCCGGCCTAGTACCGGCGAGGGTGAGAGCGTTTGGGAGGGCCCCACGACCCGGCCTAGTACCGGCGAGGGTGAGAGCGTTTGGGAGATAGCGGAGGACCCTCATTGTCACGGGCCTGGTCCCGGTGAGGTCGGAAAAACCTCCAAGTGTTGTGAAAAGTGTAACAAATTGTGTGGGGTTTTTTATGCCAATGGCTTTTTCCCCAAAACCGAGCCAATAAACGAAACGATCGTGAGGCTCAAACGAGCATTTTTATTTTTGTGTATTATACCTTTTACCTCAACATCATCCTTACCAACAATACCGGGACGACTTCGCGTTGAAGGAGTTTCGACGATACAATTGTATAATATAGAAGAGTGGGTTGCGGGGAGCAAGCGGATGCGATGAACCGTGAGGAAAAGTGCTCGGCGCGGCGCCATGAGGCGACACGAACTCGCTCTCCGCCTCCTCGTCGACGATGTAATGAAAAAATATATCAAACGGCGGAGCAACATCGCTGCACTGCAGCAGCCGCAGCAGCAGCAGCAGCAGCACTGGACGACGATGGCAACTGCTGTACACGCGGTATAGCAGCGGTGAAGTGTGTGACTCACAGCGCTATCGTAGGCGATAGAGTCAGGAATCCGAACCCTTTTCCAACGTTTCCGCTGAAGGACTCTTCCCCCCCCCCCCCCCCCCCCCCCCCCGACCCCGCTGTCCCTTTCCATCGCGCGCAATATATTCCCGATCTCGGCGCGGCTCGTTGTCGATCTCAAAAAGTCCCTTTCGCGATGCCAACGCCGGGAAAACCCGACGAAATTTGGAAAACGTGAATTACATTCACGTCGTACTCCGTATAATTGGAACCGCGGCGGGTGCATTAGGGTCCTCGAGTATGATTTACCGGAGGATGAAGTTAATGAGTGACAACCCCCAGCGCAATAACTGCATCTTTTGTCACAAAGAATCCGGCAACACCCGCGACGCGAAGGAAATTAAAATCTTTACGTGCATATTTATTTTTTTCTTCGTCGAATTATTATTTGACATGATATTTTTATGGACAGGTTGATCGACGAAAATGTGTTAATTTAACATCCGATTTATCCAATCATCAGCATAAATCGTCGTCGACATCAGACGACGATTGCGCAACGTCGAGGAAAACGTGTGGAAATAGTTGGAGTCGCTCTTGACGCGCCGGCGAATTTTCTATTTTGCTGTCCGGCCGCGTCGACGCGACGTTTCCGTCGCCCGATGTGCGGGGTGAATACGGGCGCGTGACGAAAGTTTCGACCTTCGTGGTCCATCGAGTTTATCCTGCGCGGGGCGCGTGGCGAACGACGCGGAAACGAGAAGGAGAAAGCGAGATTAGGCGCGCCAAGGGCGACGCTATCCCGGAGAAAAAAGACAAGTACGTCTCGCGACACGATCGTGAATATTCGATTAACTCGTCCGCGACTCGCGGGAATTTTAATCGAAAAGTTAGCATCCGCAAGTCATTGTCCTTTCTCTTTTTCAGTTTTTTTTTCCTTTTTATTTCTATCGTCTTCGTCACTCCTTCGACGAAGTTTTTCATTCCGTCGGAAAGTCGCCGTGCTGTTGACCCGTCGGCACGTAACATCGCGACCCATTCCACGATCGACGACGAACGCTTTGCAAAGTTCATCGAGTCGCGAAGCGGCGTAGCTCGGCAATGCGCAACCGCGAGTTATCAATGCCGTCTTCAGGTATCCGATATCTCGCGTCGATTCAGTCAGATTTCCTCGAGTGTCTCCTCGTTTCGTTCTCAGTACTTCGGCGAATTATCGTTGTAACGCGATTATTGTAACCTTACGAATTACGTTGAACGCTATGAATCGACCGTTGAAGCGAGTGATAAGCGACCCAAGTGACTTATCGCGATTTTTTTTATCAGCCACATTTGATCACCAAAAATATTACTCAATTTCCATAAATTTCACAAATTCTTTTTTCTTCTCGAACAAATTTTACTTTCAAAACGCTTGTTCCTATAGTTCAACGTTTAACCTCGAATACCGTTTCCGATTTTCAAATTCTCAGCTTTTCCATTTTCCAGAATGACTGTAACAGTTCTGTCGCGTTCGGGTCGCGCTGAAGCTCGACCGCCCGCCGCGAGGCCACCGGGTCTCGGGTCGAGGCGAAAGAACGGAGAGACAGGATAATGGGCAGCAACGGGGGTAAAAACCTTCGCGCGCGTCGCTGGCTCTCGACGCCGACGTCGGCCGGCGCGCCGCCCTCTCCGGGGTCGCGTAACGCTGCGCGCCTCTTCGCTTCTTATTCGCATGTTCAATTTGCTCTTTTTACGATAAAAAGTCATGGCCTTAACGATCCGAAGAAACTATACACGGCGGGTCGGGTCTTTATAGCTGGACGTGAGCCGCCGGGTCGTACCTCGTGTCTCGCGTATTCGTTCTCCTACGCTTAGAAAATAAAGACGACACGCAACGAGGACGATACACGCGCCTAATGTGATATAACACGCCGCGAAAACGACGTTTCACGGTCCGAAGGGTTTTTCGACAGCCGAGAACCATCCGGTTTATCTTGGGTCTGACCACGCCCTGGCTTTACCACTGACTGCGTCGCCGGAGCTACTGCCGTGCAGCGACGACGGATTCCGAGACTACAGACAGAGGGAGAGAGAGGCAGCTTTCCCTCTCTCTCTCTCTCGTCTAACCCCTTCAACTCGACAGCCAGCGCCATCGGGTTTAACTTCAGACCGTCGTTTCCGAGCGTCTCGCGGAAGGTGACAAGATCCTGATTTATACGTAAGAATGAACACACACGTGTTCGCCGAGTGCAAGTACCGTAATATATGTATAAATCATCATTCTGCGAAAACCCTCGAGGGGATGGGAGGCGGAGGGGAGGGGGTGGACACACCCCCGTCGTGTTATTAAATTCTACGTGAGTCACGGCGCTCTAGCGGAGCCGACAGGTGAGTAACTGTTGGCATGATTCTCTCAACGCTCGTGATTAAAGAGTACGGCTGTCGTATTTCTAGAGTAAAAAAAGGAATTCTAATATCGTCAGTAATAATGATAATAATAATGATAATATAGCAGGAGTGATGGTGCTTGACATGGGTTTCGCTTTATCTTTTTGCCCTCAGTTTTTAGAAGAAACCTCGAGACTATCGTCGTCAAAGGGTCAAGTCGCGCGCGCGGGCCTCTTGAATTTTTATTACACGAGAGGGTGTAAAGTTCGACGATTCCTTTGTTCTCCGGGAACGAGGGCTGCCTCGCTCGATCGGATTCAAATCGAAATAGGTTTTGTTTGAACGGGCACGCCCCGAGCGCAGAGAGTGTGGAGAGCGAGAGAGGGAGACTGCGCAGGATCGGGGAAAGCTAGGAAAGCGGTGAAGAGCAGAGACAGAGATGGAGACAGAAAGAAAAACGAGAGAGAAAGAATAAAATGGAAAAAGAGCGTAACGAGTCGGAGGTCAATGTCTACGCCGCGATTAAATATACGGACAACAACACAGCGGCTGGTATGTCGTAGAAATGAAGGTCTTGCAGTGCAAGCCCTTTTTCCTTTGTACGTACAAAAACATGTAAAACGTACCAAAATACACTTCAGATGCTGTTATTCAGTAAATGCGTTATTTCTATTGCACGACTGTTACTCATCAAGTGCTGTCCAAAAGACTCCACGTTGATATCCAAAGAGCTCAACGAAGGTGACAATCCCATTGACAAATAATCAGGCTCGAACGAGTGTATTGGATTGTGCATGCCTCGCGATCGACGAGACGTGCTACGCGTCTAGTTAATTGAAGAATATTGTCGATCCTGGACGCAGCGGCGGTCGAGAGGGTCGGAGAAGTACGAGTGGCCGCCGACTAGTTCGAATAGAGTTTAGCCTCGTTCGCGTTCGGGCTCATAGCCCACCAGACACGAATGCCGAAGCCGACAAACGAGAGGTTCGATGGTTCTCATGAAAGTGCTGTACCGCACGATACTTCGCCGTCGCGGTTGTTACTTTCGTCCACGATCCCGTTTCTTTCGGCGCCTCGTCCCGCGCGACACTCGTTAGTACGTCCGCCGTCGTGAATTGCAAATTCGCCATTATCGTCGTTCGTCCCCCGCGTCAATTGGGGTGTAGTTTCTCTGGGGTCTCATTGTTTAACGTATCCTCCGCAGCTGTTCGTCTGGCGACGAGTCTACGGAATAAAAATAGGAATTAAGGGAACGAAAGGAATTCGATTGCCGCCATTTACCCCTGTCATCAATTTTTATTTTTATTTTCACGATTCTTAGCTCTGTCTCCATCGCTATTTCCCTCTCTCGCCGATCGCACTCGTCAAACTCTCCGTTCACGGCTTCTGCTCTAAAGCGTTAGGCGCCCGCAGCCACATCAGCAGCGAAAATCCTGGCAACCAGACTGCGTGACCGGGATTTTCGCACCATTCCAACCCTCGCACGTATTCGCGTTCACGATCCCCTCCGCCCTCCTTCGTACTCGAATGCCGGTGGAATATTAAAGGGTCACCAGGTACGTCGATACGACGTTGGCCGCCCTATGCACGCGAGTCACCACCGACTTTTTTCCACCCTCTGTGCACACTCTCTCTTCATCCCCTGCTACTATCCTCCCCCCTCTCTCTCTCTCGCTATCTGGATGCACGGGCCATACATCAACTGGACCAATATTAATATCTTCGCATTGTATCGTCGAGACCTCAGTCTCACAACCGCAACAGCCTCCTATTTCTTCGCCCCCTTCTCGCATGTCAACTCCGCGATGCACGCAATACAGTCAGGGCTCACATAAGTCAGACATGTCTGACGCTACATGGCTGACTTATGCGAGTCTGGAAATATTATTGTAATATATTTGACGGACGAAAAATCGTTCTTTTTTCCTGAAATTTCAGTCTAATGATTGTTCGCCGGTCTGTAACATTCCTGAAGGAAAATCTGCAGCGTTACACTCGGCCCAAGCGAGGCACTGATCAGGTCAGGGCAGGGATGACACAGCCCTGACAAGGGCCTGGCTAGCGCAAAGTGCAAGGACGTAAATTTTTTATATCAGATATCTTGTGGATAATTCCTAACGATATTTCTGCGAGAAAGTCTCGATCTGCCATCGATTCGATACTACGTCACTCTTACGTGCACCACACGCGGAGTGAATGAGTGTCTAGAAAGCCGCCATCGCGAGGGCTGCTTCCCGATGCACGTTGCAGGTTACATAATGGCTATGCACTGGCTGCGAGACCGCGGGCGCGTTATATCATAGCCGGGATCTAATATCCGCAGTGCCGCTGATGTTTATGGAAACTCTGAGCGATATTCTTGTCAACAATTTTTGTACCGTCGAGATGTATCGCTCGATAAAACAATATCGTATTATGCGGCCTTCGAAGCGAGGCTTATGAAATCTGAGTATACAGCGCGCAATAAATTTTCATTGAACCTGGAAATTACGAAAGTCGCAAAATGTTATTTTATATGCAAAAAACACGGCCGGTGGTATCGTTGCAACAGACGAATCCGTCAAAAGAATGTTACCAAGCTAACGAGATACTTATCAATGACACGAGTCGTCGTTCTCTCGGCGCCGAGCGCCAAGAGCCATTAGAATGCATCGCAAAAACTTAATGCATTTTTCCTTGGCTCTCCGAAAACATTAACCCGCGGCTAAGTCCGTAATCCTTCTATCCCTCTCGGGCTTCCAGCGATGGCGAGGAGAACGAAAGAGGAGAAAAAAAAAAGAGAAGAGACAAAATTTTTCTCAGCGAGGACGATAATAATTACGCCCGGCGTCTCGGGTCGGTGTAGTTTTAATTTTTGCTCTCGTTGAGAAATCCTCCCGCTATAAGCACCGAGATTCCGTCGCGCGCGTCGTAAGACGCGGGGCTAGTCCTTGGCTCTGGATGCTGAGGGCGAGAAGGGAGGGGGCGAGTGAGACGGACCGACGCCCAGTTGGAGGAGGGGAGAGTGAGGCTGTGAAATAGGGTTGCAGTCTCGCGAGGGTCGCGAGTGTGGGCGAAGAGCGCGGAGAGACAGAGACGACGATGAAGCGAGACGAATGGACGGGAGAGGCGAAAGAGGAAGATGCAGACTGCACTCTCGAAGAAACGCCAGAGCGAGGAGGACAGGACAGGAGACTCGGGGCGCGTGGGAGTAGTGGAGAGGGGGGGGGGGGGGCGGCGGCGAGAGTAGAGAGGCCGCGGAGTTTGGGGGTTGGGTTATGGTTAGGCAGCCGCAGCCACCGACACGCCACGAGTCGTTAAGTCCATTCCGTGGTTTTAATGTCAGCACTAACTTCGCAAGCCGGGGGCTCCGCGCGCGCGTTCCTTCCTTCCCGGCGGGCTCTATCCGAGCGAGCCTGCTCGTCGTCTTCCGCACTCTTCTCCGCGTCTTCCTCCTCGGTCCTCCTCGGCCTTCCTCGTGCCCCTTTCCCTACGGTCGCATCGCTACCGTTACAGGGTCCTGCGTTTTCGCGGCGCGTCGAGTAAACGTACTCAAGGCCCTCGGGGACAGCTCTCCGCGCTCCTTTACCTCGACCGGGCGATGGGGGAGCGTCAAGGGGAGGGGGGAACCCTCAACCTTGCCCAGCTTCTCCACCCCCACCCACCCTTCTCATCCTGGCGACGCGCCTCCTCCTCGGCTTGTCAACCGCAATCCTCGCATATATTTTTTCCCGTCCTATCCCATTCGCGCTCGGGTAATATAAGCCCGGGGACCCGCAGTGACGCGCGTTTCAATATTTAACGGCGCTCGAGGGCCTCGCGCCCCGCGGCGCCCCCGAGCCAAAGTGTTCGTGACGTGGAACACGCGATTGCTCATACACCGACCGCGCCGACCACCGTTATGTCTCTCCGCGAGCGACTCCGCGGAAACGGAGGTGAATTAATTTTGCCCGAAAACGTAGTCCGCCCGGTAGTCCTTTCGGACTTCTGTTTTTCGCTCGGCCCCGTTCGGCGATCGCACCGTCGACGGCGACGAGAACGAAGTAGTAAGGGCGTCGTTCGGTCAGACCGGCTATTTCGGGCTCGCCAGCGGAGGGGACACAATTTCTTTTATGGCCTGGAGATATTTTTTTCGTCGGTCGTTCGGTAGATTGCGATCAAGCGAGCCACGCGCTGTTTCGGCGGGACTGCTGTCGTGGTTTCGCCGTCGCTGTGCCAATGATCGTGGTGGGAAAATTCAGTAAAAAAATAAAATCTATAAAGTTTTTTTTTCATACATTTTAATGAATCCTGTAAACCTGAATATATGAAAAGAGCAAATTAAATAGGCATTGAAAGAATCGAGGGCCAATTACGCGTGATAAATAAATGTTGATCGAGCCTTTCCCTCGTTTTATTTTCGCTTACTTTTTGGCAATTTACCTTTCGAGCCTGCATTTACTCCCCCCCCCCCCCCCCCCCCGTGCCAAGCAACCATCTTTCTTCATCCTTCTCTCGCGCTCACTCCGGGCGTTCCGCACTTTCCTTTCCGCAGCCCCAACACGATCGGCCCTCGTTCGATTTATATTTCACCCGGCCATTTCGCTCCGACTCGCGCGCGCGGTTTTCGCAGACACGTCGAGGAAGCTCCGACGCTCTCGAACGGTGCGCGCAAACGGATATCGATTTTTCGTCGAGCGGCTTCGAGGAGCGCGCGAACCATAACCGCTGCTGGCGAACGACGTGACTCGTCGGACGGATCGTTTCCGCCCTATTAGCGGCAGCGCCGGCGTCTTCCGGGGTGCGCCTCGACGGGCTTCCGGTTCCAATCACCGCGAAGCGTCGTTCTTACCTTCCTCGGCTCCCGGACTCCGTCCGGGTTTCTTCAACCCTTTTCTGTGTTTTTTTTTTCGTAACAGATCGCTAATCGTGCCACTCACCCCCACCCCTTGGCATAAAAGAAGAAACACGACGAAAGGCTCCCGAGTTGACTTCACCCACGCGGGTCAGTCAGACTTTGTCTCGACGAGTTTTTCAACCTCCTTCGCCTCTTTGTGTCCGGCTGCGACTCCGGATAAACAGAGACGTCGAGGATGTTTTAATGATTAATGAATGAGATGATAAAAGAAGCGACTCGGGAAGGTCGGGTCACGATTTCGCGCCGTGAAATCTGCGCGCGGCTCGCGGTCGCCGAGGCCTCTCGGTGAAAACCGTGAAAGGCTCCGCGGGCGCGCGCGGGGTCGCTCGCTTTTATTTCTTCGAGCGTCTTCCGGTGTCTCGTGCCTCGGCCCTCGTGCGCTTCGGGTGACTCGGAAGGCGTTTTGTTTCGTTCCAAGAGTCAAGCTGTTTTATAATTAATGAGCGACGCGCGACGACCGGAGAAAGGCAGCAGTGGCTTTCTTTGAGGATCTTTTTTACCGCGAGAGGGCGCAACCTTGGCCCTCTCTGGTGCGCTCTCGCTGCGTGGGCCCCCGGAGCAACGCGTTTAGCTTCGTCACCCGGAAAAACTGTGGCCAGCCGGGAGTACACGAATTTTCCTGCGGTAGCAACAATTCACTTGTGGTTGTTGCAAACAAAAATTACATCTAAAAATTACAAAATACAAATTTACTTAATACATATATCATGCTACCTAAAATATGTTATGTTCTGGCAACCACTAAAGTACCTTTAAAAAAACGTTCCGCCCACAACCAAAATGATTTACTGATGGAAACGTAGATACACTTGGAAACTTTTACCACATCGGGAATCCTCACAGCAGTGATAAGCGCATTACTAATATTACATTATGTTTGTCGGAAGCATCGCAAAAAAAACTATCTTTCGCAGATGCAACGCTCCATCAAACGCGTTTTACGAACCAATCAATGCGAACACGCGGGGACACGAGGCCGAAACTACGGGTTCGCCGTCACATCGCGCGCGCGCTTTCTGCAATGGGCTTCGATCGCCGCGAGGAGACGAAGAGCCGAGAGCGGAGAGCCCATCACGTACTACACTCCGGCGACGACCCGCTCGGGGTGCACGCGACGCCCTCGGTCGCTTGGTCGCGATACCTATACGTAAAATACGTGTCGCCGTTAGTGCGCGAGCCCGGCGAAGGGGTGAAGGGGCGGCGGGAGGTACTACCGGCAGCACACGGGCTATGGACGTAGATAGGAGGAGAGCGCGACGCCGTTCCACCAGACAAATCGTTCGAATAAATCCTTTCATTTATTATACCACCCTTCCAGTCTGCTATCCCTCGCACATCGCGCCGCCGCCGCCGCCGCCGGCCCTCCTCCCTTACTCTTTCGGACAACCCTTTCGATCTCGATAAATCCTTTAACGCTCGCCGCAGGAGACCACTAATTATGATAATGTGATTTTCTCCGGTAGCTGCGTGTAATTCTGGAAAAAAAAGTGAAATAAAATAAAATAAAATAAAGTGAAATAAAATAAAGTGATTTGAGATAACAGCGTGGCATTACACTTATCATGACACCACTGAGAAAAATTAGTAGTTGCGATTACCAATCATTGGTTCGATCTACCAAAATATTGGTAGCTCTGACCAACGATTGGTAATCAGAACTATTAATTTTTTTCAGTGTCGATATGCAAGAAAAAATGGTCGCATTGTTTGCAAAAATCGTGAACTGTAACTCTGTGCGATTAGCAGGAGAGTCACCACGATTTCTCCGATCCCAGAGGCTCCGCCGATTGTGGCTAGACATATTTTTTTATTGACAAATTCTACGTATCCGGACCATATTTCCGGTTTTCATTCCCCGGGAAAAAACATCGTGGAGCGCATGAAAATTTCCATGCACCGCGGCGACTGTGTATATCCGAGCTTAACAGGCGCCCTAATGTGTTAAGTTTCGATGAAATACCGCGCGAAGCACCGTGGAAAATGGATAGCGAGCCCCTCGCAGGCATTTGCATTGTTCGAAGCCTCCGGGAGCTTAATATGGCCACGTTCCACGGGGCTCGATTGACGTCGCCCGCGACGTCGACTGCTATCGAATCCAGTCGCTGGGCTCCGGTCTTTTGTTTTCTCGCCAATCACCTGACCGTACCTGGAATCCCGGAGGCAAGCTAGACGGACTGACCCCCCCCCCCCCACCGTCTCCTTCCCCCTCCCCTCATCATCCACCACAGCCCATCGAGTGACAGTGGTGAGATGAGGAAAATCATATTTCCGTTTCGTCTGGTACGATCCCATTTTCGTTCAGTGCCCTTTCTTGCCTCGTTCGTGGTTCCGTCCTTCCTTCGCTTCCTCGTCATTTCACTTCCGGTACTGGAAAAGCCGCAGCAGCCAAGAGCTGACACAACGAACCTTGCAAGTCGGATGTCGCGCAGCGTCTACGCCGAACCCGAGTCGCCCACACGCCGCTCCGCTTCCTTCGTGCTCGTCGCGCGGTCTCCGGAGCGAAAGGGGCGACGCGACGCGCGTGAATTCCCTTTACGCGCACATCCGTGTGGCAGTTAACCCGACGGAAAGACCGCGCGCGCGCGCGCGGTTGTCCGTTCCAGCGTGTATTACGCGCGTTGCACCTGCTCGGCGAATGGCTCTTGGCACGCTTCGTCCGTCCCGTCACATTTTATACAGCGACGCCGTTACACCCTCGCCCGTCACCCATCTCGTCGTCCCTTTGTGCGGCATGTAAGACGCAGCGTAACGGAAAACTCGTGAGCGTTACACGCGCATCATGTCATCAATTTTAAAACCGATTCGTGCTCCCTCGGCTCCGTGTAATCTTAAAGCTGCACGTAATTTTCGATAACATTTTTACACCTCGTCTTAACGAGAGGTGCAACGATACTCATCCTGGCATATCACTCAGTGAGATCGTAGGCGTGATCACACACTATTTGGAGATAAATCTTCAAATAGTGCTTTCAAACTTTACGAAATCGAAAAAAAAAAAAAAAAAAAAAACAATTTCGCAAAAAAGTATACTTTGATATGCAATTTATTCTCATCATCACCTCGTTCGTGGCTCTGTCAGCTCGTCAATTATTTTCGAGCTACATCTCATCTCACCTGGAAAAAATAAAATCAGATCGTTGCAACTATTGGCTCCCCTGATGGTGGACCGTAATATCCTGCTCTGTTCCACCATCCTGCACGTTTTTAAAAAAGCGTCCGTTCGCGAAACGACGGTGGAACGAGTCAGACACCATCGTGTGCGGTACACGCGGCGACCACGAAGACGATAGACTCGGAGGCGGCGAATGAAGAGACCCGAAGATGAAAGCACGTGCCGTATTTTTCGCCGTCGATATCCGGCCAAATTGACAGCGCCGGCGCGCGCGGACAGGAAGAAGGCTCGGTCGTTCTCGCCCGCGCTTTCGGCTCTCCGTCTTCCACCCCCACCCCCCTTTCCGGTTTTACAACGTCGGCTCTTTTTTTTTCCTCTCCCTATTTTTTCTCTCCTCTTCGGATTTTTTTTTTAGTATTTTACTCCGCGTTTTATTTTCATCCCTCGGCGCGCGCGTGGGCGTGCGGAGGACGTAAAAGCTCGGTGTAAATGCGCCGCTGCGAAAGTACACCCTCTGGCCCAGCGGGGGCGAGTCCCAGGAACGTGCGGAGGGAGGAAGACAGAGGGCGAAGGCGAACTACGATGAACCCGAACGCGGGTCGTACGCGTTGCGCGCGCGCCGGGCTTAACCCGTAGTCGGGTCTATTTGCTCTCGCAGTGTTTTCCCGGCAATCCGGGCGTCGGGTCGCCGTCGAGACTGACTGCCTGCCAATCCTTCGCCGCGCGCAGTTTTACCTCTCGGCGGCTCTTTATCATGTGGCCTGTAACTGTGCTATATATAAATAACCGTATGAAACGCGACGTGCGGCTGCGGTTTACTTCGCGTTCGCTCTCGGTTTCTCATGACGCGTGGAAACACTGAGGAGATCTTCTTGACGGAGAAAAGCTCGGTGCACCTCATTACGGCCGCACACACGCCGTTTTCCTCCACCCTTCGCGCTCTGCGCCTTCTCTCCTTTCAGCTATATGCACACTTATCTCTCGCCCTTGGCTTTCTCCATTTCACCAGCCTGGCGCCAGGTTCACCGGGTGAACTTGCGAAATCCGACCCCAGCGCCCCTCAAGAGAAAATTTCAACACCTCGAGCGATGCTCGGAAAATTGCATTGTGTTAGCGAGCATCGTCGATGCTGACGGATAACTTTATACTGTAAAAAAAATAAAATGAAAATAAAACAAAATTATTCTATATTTCTACAGAATTATTCAACAGCAGACATTTCATAAATAAGTGAAATAAATTTTTAAAAACATAAGGCCCGGAAATATTGTCCAGTAGCGACTCTCGCACCTCCGGTTTTCGAGACACTTACATCGACGTTACACGAGAGAAAGCGAGCACGAATGAAGAGACGCGCCGAGAGCGGGTTCGTTAATTCGCGACTTGGCATTTTTTTTTCGGCTCCTCGCGCCCGGCGCTCCTTCGTCTCGCGTGCAGCTCGTGTTTCTTCCTTCTTTCGCGGATTCAAGCGTCTCGCGTCCGACCCCCTCGGCGACTCGCGTCCACCGGCGCGTTATGACCCTTTTTCACGTTCTTTTGTCTCACGCTCCTTCTAAGACGTTGCTGTCGATGTTTTTTTTTCCAAGCTTTTTTTTCTCGCCGAGCGGAGGTGAAGGAGAGCAGGAAGAGATCGACGTCGGGCACACACACCGAGGGCACAGCGGGTGTCGGTCGAGCCCCGCGAACACCCGGGTTGCGCGAGTAAATTGAAGCGATCCATTATACGCCCGGTGTCGGGTTGTCGGGGTGCGCGCCCCGTCGGGGGCAGGGGGGGGGAGGTGGCAAAAGCCGAGCATGAGCGAATACGCCGGGAGATGGGGGATAAGCTCGAGTGTTACGCGTCGGACCCGCGTGGAACGGGACCCGAAAGCGAAAGCGCGGTGCAGCGGAAGAGGAGGACTGATGAAAAAGACGGTCGAAATGCCGAAGATTCCGTCCCGAGAGGTGAAGGAGAAAATGCGCTTGGCACGCGCGACGCAAATGAGAGACGAAGTGGAACTTCGAATGAGGCCAAAAGCAGCTGATGGGGTGGCTTGAGGATGGTCAGTTATTGTGCAAAACAGGATTTTTCTGTTTACTCATTTATTTTGTCAAAACCCAGTACCTGATAGTCAAAATGAGATTTCGTTTTAATTAAGGTAGCGTTAAATTGTTTGCGAAAATTTTGAATAATTATCCTATTGATTTTATGTGTATTGCTCTTGGTCGACCTTCTCGATAAATCATAATACGACTCAGTGAAAGGCGACTCTCAAAGAACTTGTGTATCGTTCGGAGCCCCAGATTTAATCACGGCTTCGCTATCTCCACCATGGCATATTCGAATTTCCATCGGCTTTATTACTCGTTAAAAAGCACTTGTCGTCTTCTCCCTTTCCGTTTTCTCGAGTGCGGTCGACGAAATATGTGCCTGGGATCCACGCTCTTACCATTACGTAGGCGCGTATACGTATATATATACCCAGCATCGTGACCCCGGTCAGACAAAGCCAAAACCATCTCCCTTGCATCTCTCGTGACCGTGCGCGGCGGGTGGACCGGAGGGGAGGGAAAGCCATTTCGGTCCGGCGATACGGCAAATTGCATTTCCTTCCCTCGTGATCGCTCGTTACCGCTGAAAGAAGGGATTATGGTAAAAAGCAGGCTGGGCAGAGCGAAGGGGAAAAACAAGGAGTTTCGAGAGGTCGAAGCTACGGAGTGCAGGGCAAAAGAGATCAGGCGGTTCCGCGCTGCGAGAAGGGGTTCACCGCGGTGAAAAAGGAGGTCGCTCGGTGTGCACGTGCAGAACTGCATGCAGCTGCAGCTGCAGCAGCAGAAGTAGCAAGGAACCAGCGGGAATTGGCCGACGATAAAAATAAAAACTCACAATTTTATATCTGGTAACGCAACTCTTTTTTTTCTTTACTTCTCTTCCGCTTTCACAGAATTATTCTTTCTGACACAGCATCGAGAGCGCATTATCGTGTAGGCGCGCTCGCAACGATCGTTGGCCACGACCGTTCATCGATAAAAATGATGCGATATATCAATTCTGCACGGTGTACAAACATTACCGACGTCCGTCGCCTCGGATTTCACGTCGTTGCGAGGAGCAACGTAAATGGGAACATTGGTGCTCGGTACAAATTTTTCCCGCCCTCTCACGTCCGAACAACGTGATTCTGTATAATTAAAGGCTTCATTCGCGTCGGCTAAACCGGGTTTTCGCGTCCGCCGACCGATAATATCGACGGCGGGTAACAAATAGTCGTAAAATATATATCCTCTCTTTATCTCTCTATGCATTATATCTTTGCAGTTATCAACGTCGACATAAACGCGGCAACGAGAACGTCGTGTCTCGCAGTTCGACGATTCGTTGCTCAACGGTTACATCTGTATATAATTATAATATGTAATATGTATATATAAACTATACAAACTTTAACGCCTCCCGCGCGAGCAACAGGTATCGCACTCTGGTTTTGTCTCGCGCGCTCTTATTTAAATTTCATCATCACTTACGGTCTATCTACGTGTATACAACAAAGTCGAGATGACACTGGTGCATCGAGCAATTAAACCGAGCGTCTCACACATTTTATCCTACTAGTCTAAAGGAGTTACGCGCAAAAATTCGGAGCTTTCTCATTGACATTCAGTGTTCCACTTAATTTTTTTTATCAAAAAACACACACACATTCTGTGTTCACGTGAGGTTTCGTCTCGCGACGTTACCCGAGTCGTAAATCGCCTGGCGAGGTAAAGTATTTAAAAAAATATGTCTCATATATTCGTGATACATCTTTTCGTCCCTTTTTTTCGTTTCCCCCCGCCTCGCTCGTTACTAATGCAACGGAATAGGGCATGGCAAGCGATTAATCATCAAGAATTTACGGCACTCAACGGTTCGGCCGCACCGAGAGCGCTGAAAGTGGACGAAGCTGTCGCGCTCATCGCGCGGCTCGCACGCGTCGAACGCATGATGCACTGTGGCTCGACGAGTTGGGAAAGAAAGAGGAGACACGAGAGAGCGCGAGAGTCCGAACGGCAAACGAACCAAAAAAAAAAAAAAAGAAAATAAGTGAGCGTTCGTGACGCGCGCGTTCGGCATGGAAACGCGTAATCGTCCTCGTTCACGAGCTCGCGGGCAGTACGAACGGCAGCCGCCGCACATCGCAGGCACGCGTGTGAATTATTAATTTAAATTACGGTCGCGGCCCCTTCTCTCGCCCCTCCCCCCTGCTGACCCCCGCGGCTCTTCGCGTCTCTCCTCGCGAGAGAAAATACGCCCATGTTTTATTGACGAGTGAAACGCGCTCACCGTCTTCGTACTCACGCACGCTGCGTCTCCCCGTAAACGCGTCGTAATCGGTCTGTTGTTCGCGGGTTCGACGCGAGCGGGTCGCACGCACTTTGACCGAAGCCCCACTGAGTCGAGAATTCGAGACGCAATTCGGTGGCTTCGTCCTAATTGGAATATCATTATCGCTCATTCGTCGACTCGCCGACTCGTCGAGGTAACGGAACTCGCGACAGGCTCGCGGCCGGAAATCGCGCGAGAGCATTCGTCCCGTAAGCCCGGTTTACCGTCGCGCACAGAGTCGTCACGAATATCCCTACGCTCGCGACTCGCACACAGACACAGACGGGCAGACACACAGATGCCGGAAGCCACCGGATCCACCAGCTCGCCCGAGAAATTTCTCCGCCGAGCATAAACCCACCCGCAATAACATTTACTACTTTCGAAATACGGTTGAATTTATTGCAAGCTGTATATATCCGCTGGCGGAAGGGGCAGATTCCGCCGTCAGTCGTACACGACGCAGGGGCAACGTGTCCCGTTCAGAGCGCGCGTTCCTCGTACGTACACAACGCGAGCAGTTACCGAGGCGCGTATACGCGGCAATACCGGCGGGACGTTAAAGGTGACGCGTTTCTTGCTTTACTGCTGGACTGAAAATTTGTGTTCTCGGAAACGACGTGTCCGCCCGTGCCCTGAGCCGGTCTGCCTGTCTGTGCGTGTGTATTCAGCGCTAAGCCCGCATCGCGAGTGCGAGAGCTCAACTGGATTCGCGTACGAAACACCTACATCATATTTACATCGCCCGTACACGACGAGCTACTCGCGGTTCGCGAGCGAAATCGCCGCTTAAGCCTCGGAGTGTCCACGGAGAGACGCGTGAATTAATGCGGCGAACGTCATATTTTTTTCAATTTTAAACTGGTTTACTTAACACCGTCAACGGGTCCAGAGCTGCGTGAAAGTCTTTCGTATTTTTTTTTATAAACAACACGAAGTCGTGATAAAAAAAATTCTTTGAATTAAGAATTGTCATTTTTCGGAAACGAACACATTTTTTTACATGATAACATCGACGCGGACAGAACGTATCGCGATTATTTTGTCGTCGCAGCAATTTCAGCGGTCTCTCCTTGTCGGACTCGACGCGTTCTCTCCTAATTCTCGTATGAAATTCAACTCTCGTATCTACGGTAAATCTTTTCCTCGCAAAGATTGGCACGCGACCAGCGCGCGTTGCGTCTGCCCCAACAAGAGTTGCATCTGGAACGACGGCATTTTCTTTCTCGTCGATAATATACATGTATACGTGATTCGAGAATATTTCGCCTCGATTCTTCGCCGGGGAACGAGACGTTGGCATTCGCGGTGACGCGACTCTCTGTCGTATAGAGATGTGTGACCCGCTCGAAGGAGGCACTCGAAGAGTCCGGACGGTGTACGTTCGTTTTGTTCGCTTTGTTAATGCGAACGTTCGACGTCTCGACGAGTCCCTCGACGTTTCTCGTCGTTGCGCGAAGCTCGTCGCTGTTTTTCCCGCAGGTAGAAGCGACCGCGTCGAGCGTGCGGGCCAGGCTCAATGGAAAATAACGTCGAGAAAGCGAGGTTGAAGGGCCCGCCCGGAGGGTTTTCGATCCGGCTGAGGAGTCCAATCACCGGATGTACCGGGGAAAACCGTCCTCGGGGGTGTAGTTGTTCATCCACGACGTACACTCGAGTCCCGGTCGCGAGGATTCTTCCACGAGGACCTCTCGATGTCCGATATCTTCGCCTCGTCGTTTTCTCCTCGTCCCACGCTGCCCTCGACGTTCCCCGCGTGCGGCGGCAGCAACAGCGGCGGTGCCAAGAGTCGTCGACATGCGGAGAGCATCATCCTTGAGGGCGTCCACACGGACGACAATGCCGCGATCTCCGGTGGTCGTAGCGCGACGACGGCGTCGGTTAGACAGTTCGACCGAGGATTCCTCTCCGTCCACCGGGAAAACAAGTTCGTCGACGCTCGAGCGAGAAGGATTCTTCGCTCGGGATTTTCACGCGCTCTCGATGACGCCCTTCATCAACCGCCACCTCATCCAGGGTGTTTGTCCTCGAGGACGACGGATCGCACTGTGGCTTTCAATTATAAATTCCAGAATAAACATTCGCATCAGGTGTGCTGACTGACGTCGGACGTCACCGACGCATCCCCTTGGCTCATTATCGAGACTTAGGTGACGTCGCTGTCCGGATGATCCAAGCACCCTGCGACCTTCGAATCGGTCTGCCTCCTTGGGCCTTCATAAATCCGATGATTCGACGGGGGTTGAAAGACGTCGATTTTTTTTTCGAGGAATCTCTCGTCGTGGTCGTCGATCACCGAGCGAGGGGGCGAGTCCCGAATTTTTTGTTGTTTTCGTTATTTTTTTTTCGTTCCGTTGTCATCGATAATCTCTGGCGACCCTTGTCTTCGCGGTGTCGCATTACGTCCGGAGCGTCGAGTCGTTAGGCGTCGACGGGGGAATTTTCAGGGCGACGGAGCAGGAAGCCGTGGATGATGACGACGACGACGACGATGTCCTCCTATATCTCGAAGAAAGGAGGCGAGGCTCGTGGCTACGCGACGATATCCATGTCGGAGGTGGACGAGTTCGAGGTGGTGGGCGCGAGACTGCCGAGGGTGTCCTCGTCCGGCAGGGGATGATGACAGGCCGGAGCTGGCGGGCTCAGCGGCGGTAGGTGCGGCGACGACAGCATCGGGTCGCCGCCGTGGACCGGACCGCCCGCGTCGTCCTCCATCAGATCCTCGAATTGCGCCATGCTCAGAGACGCTTCCTGCGTCACCACGTCCGGCATCTGGAAAAAGAAATCGAAAAACGTCCATTCAGTGAGTATGAGGATGAATGGGGCCGAGGCCCGAAGGCTTCTTTGCGCTTCCATTACGAGGCGCAAAGAAGTGTCAGAAGCGATTTCGAGGATGAGGACGCAACGCGAATGCAGTGGAAATGATATTTGTGACATAATCTTCGAGGAAATTGAATGAGGAAAAAATGAGAAAAAAGGAGGACGGAGGCTTTGAAGTTGTTATTGTCGCGAGTGGCGTTGATCCGCGGAAGTATTTTATCTGGAGTTTCGTTTGTCAAAAAGAAACGAAGAGACGAAGAATGAAGGATGAGAAAGAGACGAAGAGAGAAACAGTGGAGAGCGGATGTAGGTCCGAAAACACCGAGCAAACTTTTTCCCACGGGCGAAGGGAATCCGGCAAGAAGTTTAGATGTCTTCCAATCTCAGTCAAACGCGGTTAAACTTCCTCGAAACGAGGGAGTTACGGGGCCGGCCTTCCAATGACACGAAATTCTAGACGCAACGGTCGGCGACAGAAACGCGCCGGAAACTCAACGGGACGACGAGCCATTCACCTCTGCGCCGGAAATGTTTCTACAGAAAAATTGCGGCACTCTCGACGAGTCGCTTCGACAATCGGACCGTCTGACTCTGGAAAAATCTGATGATGGAAAAATCTATGTCGAGATTGCGGAGACAGTGACACTGAGTGTCTAACAGAAAGTTGAATTAATTCGGAGGGTAATTGCGTTTCTCGCGAACGGCAAACAACACTCGATGCCGGGAAAGCAGACTCGACGGACAAACGGCGTTTCCGTTCAAATTTATCGTAATCGCTGTGACGCGCAAACAAGAAAACGGATTGGCTCGTCCGGGCGCCGAGTCCATGTTAATAATGCACGTCAGCGGTCCACCGTGACTTTTATTTCTGACGATAATTTCAGCGTTGAAAAATCGTACACCGTGAGCTTGATAAAATGCGAGGAACAGTTGATTGCGGAGGAATTTTGAGCCTAGAATTTAATAAGAGTGAAAATAAATGGTAGCATTTCTCGTTTTTTTTTCTCCCAATTTCCTCCCACGCTTCTGATAAATTTCACGCGTTCGTAGCAGAGATGATTCGGGCCAGAGGAACGAGGCGCAGCTGCTGCGCGAAAACGAGGCGAAAACGAGGCAGCCAATTATCAGCGAATTAACATTGATTGGGAGCGCAACGAGAGAGGCGAGGAGGGAGAGGCGCCTGCGAAATGAACTCGGAAAGGAGGAGGATGGGAATGTTACTCACGTTCATTTTCCGCCGATCGTGCTTGGTCCTGGCGAACGAGTTAACAACGCCGGCCGACGTGGACGCCCAATTGAAGTCCGTGACCGGAAGTCCGTGCGCCTTGGCTTGTAGCTCGAGTTCCTGAACGCGCAGCAGCAGCCGACGATTCTGGTGCTCGAGGTGTTTGTGCCTCGACTCGCTCTGCTTCATGCGCGTCAGCTCGTTCTTCAGCAACTTTATGTACTCCACCGAGGACTTGAGTATCGTGCCCTTGTTCGGTCTGACATCCCTCACGATTTCGTAATATCTGCAAAGACAACAAGCAGAACCGTCAACATATATTTTTACGACCGAGCTAAATAATCATTATCAGACACGGATCTTTGTTTGTAGAGCGGATATTAATAATGACGAATGTCAACTATCCCGATCACTAAATGTCACACGACTGTTCTCTTTGAATGTCTCGTCAAGACTAATGTCATGACGATCCATAGTAGAAAGTTCAGAGCAATAGTCTCGTCCATTCCTTCGTCTATTGTCAAACCTAACTAATATCCTGTGTCAACGGATAGTCAACTACATAATTGTGACAATATTTTAGATTTGCAGCACGTGCGAACGCAGAGTCTGCGTGGATTTTTGTACTTTCAGGAATACGTTTCACTCGTCGGACGTGAAAATGTCTTTCGACGCGGCGAATAGACGGAGAGGGAGATCCGATTTGTCGAGACTCCGCGACATTGTCGCCGGCAAAACCCCGAGCTGTCATTCGGCTGGGGCAACGAATGGAAAGCCTATTACGAGGAGCATTCGTCATCTCGACCCTCGCACACCCCTTTTAACCCCGCGTCAGCGTAGCAGCCAACCAGCCAGCTCCTATCACGGCCGGAGACTTCGGCGAAAAGCCCCGGAGAACCGCCAACCAAATCCTCTTCCCATTGTCCCACGGACGAATATTCCTCGCCCCGTTTTTTCTCCCCGTCTGCCGAGATCCCGAACCGAGATCGCGGATACAAACGTTGGCAGCAGGGCGTTCGCCTCGCGGTTCAGCTTTGATAAGGATACGAATTCGTCTTCTATTAAATAACACCAGCCATGTGTCTTCGCGGGAAAACAGGAGGAAACAAGGACATCGCTAATTTCCTCGGCAATCGGATTCTAATCGGATTCGCGACAGTCTAATTCGAAAGAAATTTTATTCGCGCGAATATTCAGTAGGCTTTTATCAAGTAATTATCAATAATTACCGTAAAACAATATTTCCATTAAAAATAACCAAATGGCTTTTCCTTATTTTCCCGTTAACACACGTGTCACATCTGCTTTATCAATTAGCTTTTATATCTACGGCGCGGCGTGAGGCGAAAAAAAAATACGTGTGAGATTGCGGAACCGGGTAAACGGTGATCGCGTTCTCCTCATTGCGCGCACAGTGCGAGAGGCGTTTATTGGCAGAGGCGCTCGTTTCCAGTGACAGGTTTGCAAAAGACGACGAAGGAGCGGGATCAGCGAGAAGGAGGAACACCGGCGTCAAGGAGGGGAACATGGCGGGAGGGCGAAATCTCGGCAGTTGTGGATATTGCCCTCTCGTATCTGTGCGACGTTTGAATGGCTCTTGAGAGGTATCCGCGAGCGCTTTATCATTGTCGTCCGGGATAACCCGCCGGGCGTCGACGTGGCGAACTCGCGCCGTCGCCTTAATATCGTCGATGTGTCTTGGAGTCGGCGCGATGTGTGTCGCCGCATTATACCGCGCATCCCCGGGGGACGCGCGAGTAATGCACAACACGCGAAGTACGTACTGCACGTGTATGCATCAGCGTATACACGCCTCAAGGATTCCGGGTATAATAGTCTCGTATCGCGCGAGTGCTACTCACCCCGCGCGTCAAAGAACGTGGAACTTCCAATTCCACACGTGCCCCAGCACACGAACTCGCGTTATAGAAACCGATGCATAGAATGCGCACATAATGCGCACACGAAACGCCCGAGCATGTCGTTCCCGAGCGCGTGTTCTTCATATGCCCAAGTGCATATCATCCGCGAGGTAATCGACGCGTGCGCGCATGCCGAGATTCATCACCATTCTATGTACGTTTCATCCGGGAATATTAATTTTCGCGTATATAGATTCGTGCCCTTCATAAAAAAAATCACACGATTGGAAACGTTAAATTAATGTATCGAATAACACATTCCATATTGAAATGTATCGCTACCTCGGTTTGGGCCGTTTTGGACACGGGGTCGGGGCTAGGATTTCTGACAAACAAAACAACCAAAAAAATATTGTGAGTAAAAACAAATTTACAAATTCGGTCGAATTTAACGCGCAAACGGCAGCAAATGGAAAACAGCAGCAGCAGAATAGCGCGCGATGCTGTTATTTAAAGCAGAGTTGACGTTGAATATGCATCGCCCGGGACTCGGTGTGGCCAATTCGGAGAGGCACCGTGGCGAAGGCGTCTGGAGGCGCGAGAGATAGTGCGTTGATATGAGAAAAAAAAAACAAAAAAAGAAGAAGCACTTGTGTCAAATGCCGGCGGCGCGACGCCGTCGGTGTCGAAGGGTCTAACGACGGGATCGATCCATATCCTTCGTCGGTGATCCCCGCACGTTCGGATATTGGTATGTGCGGCGTGCGACACCGCGGGAGAGGGATGAGACGAAGCCGGACTGTTGGCAGGAATATCAGAGGCGGAGACGGCGGTGGAGGTGAAGGAGGATGACGAGGAGGAGGAGGAGGAGGAGGGGTCGGATATACCACGGACGAGTAGGACGTACGGTGAAACGGTTTTTGAGCCTCCAGCGTGCGACACTGACTAATGGATTGCTACGCAGATTGATAAATGGTCGATCGACGAGACCGGGGCGCGTTGGTGGCCGTCGACGACGACGAGGTCGACGACGACAGCAGCGTCCTTCCTTCTTGTGGAGATCGAGGCTCGTCCAGCCGCACGTCGAGGAAGCTCCCGTGCTGCGGGCTCGTTAGCAGAACCAGGGCGATCGGTACCGCGCGAACGTCGAGATCGGTTCGCTATCTCCGCGCGACCCTCAGATGCGAATCCTCGCCGACGCGTCCTGCGCGCCCCGGACGAGAGGGGTGGCGAGTCGACCCGCAGATAACACGATTTTCCTCCGGCCCGTCCCTCCCTCCTTACCTCGGACAATTCCGCAATTATCGGGCCTCGAGATCGACCGACTACTCGGAGGGAACGAAAGAGGGTGAGGGGGTAGGGAAGAAGATGAAGGGAGAAAGAGCGCGAGTAATGGGACGCGCCTCAGAGTGAAAATAACGAAGGGCGTAATTTTCATTTGAAGCTGCAGCAACGAGGAAGTTGTGCCGGGCGGTAAATTGTTTTCCGTCCAATTATAAAAATTGGCTCCCTCTCTTTGGGTGCTAATCGAATGGTTTCTTTCGCTGTGTTTAACTTATAAGTAGAACTCGGTTGCGTGTAACCGTTCTCGTCTTCTTGATTCGCAAATAGGATTGCCGAGTGCTGTCATCGCTGCAGCGACTTGGAAACGGAACCGGGAAATCTCGCGATTCGCGAGCAAGTCGTGGAGATTGAATGAAAACAGCAAGTGAGGAGCAGAACAAGATGAACATGTGCATTCGCTGTATTGTCGCGCGGATTGACATCTTGAATACTCACGGATCATTAGTCTTGGGTAGAAGCGTCCCCAGCTCCTTGATTCTGTCGTTTATGTTGAATCTTCGTCTCCGCTCGACTGAAAAACGGAAATTACGATAATCAATCACACGAGCGTCGCACGATGAGCCGCAGACGCGTGCGGCATATCGACGTATGACATTTCTAGGGCTTCACGAATATCGCTTAATCGTACTGTTAAATGTACATCAGGTATGCATCGTGCTTGGCATTTACAGGCTGCGATCAAACTTTTAATCAAATGATCATTATTTGTCATTACAGCATAGAGTCGTGATCCCTCTTTTAAAGAGTTCATGTGTAACGGAAAGCATTGTTAGCAAACTATTCGAGCTGTGATTGGCTGGGACTCTCAGACCGAGTCCAGGTTCATTTGTCCTTGATAACTTTGACAGTTCTGTCAAATATCGTATTTTTTTTAATCCACTAAAAAAAGGTTAATGGCAGTGTTTTCAGGGGTAGAATATGCGACTTGAGAACGTTGGAATAGGTTAAAAGTCGATATTTTGAAAAAAAAATGCGATGTAGTTGCGATGTACCCTTTTAAAGCTTTATAAGAGCGCAGCAGCGCAAAAGTATCTCGGGCACGCGCGCGAGGGCGTGTGATTAGCCTAGTCTTAATTATAAAATACAATTGATAATTACGAAGGTGAAAAAGAAACACAATAAAAAAATCCTAAAAAAAAGATTGTATAGATAAAATCGGCATCAGCTTCCGTTTTATAGCCAGAGTGACTCGCACGTGTCACGAGAATTCTGCACCTAAGTGAACGGCGTGACGAAGAATTTAGAAAAAAATTAAACCACTGCGGAAAAAAACCTTCCACTCCCAGTTTACAAAAGTAACCGTACCGCAACGGCTTATAAATTATTCGTTATACATCTGACTTCGCGAAACTGGCCGTGTCCTTGGTCTTGTATCGCTTGCCGTTTGTCACCGCGAAACTCTCGGAAGAGCCGCGAGTCTCGCCTCAGAGCGTTGTTACCGGAGGGGTTATACTCGACGGTAATAACAACCATTCGCGCGAGAAGCGACAACGCGAACGTTATCGAATTCCAAGGACACGCGATGTATCGGCCGTCTTGCATTAATATTTATTGTTGCAGCGGCGGCGGCGGCGGCGGTCGCTCGTCGATATCTCCCAGCAAATATCTGCGCGCGGTTTACTATTGTGCGAGCTATATAATACACCACCCAGTACATATTAAATTCTCTTCCGTTATAATTATCCCGGGTGGGCTGGCAACCGACGCGTATTTATAGATATCCGAGGAGCTTCGTGCGGCTTCGACTGCGAAACACGTGACGTGGGGGAGCAGGGGAGAGGCGGACATCGATCCTGCGCGCATCTGTATCGGGAAAATGGAATTCGCCTTTAGGTGATCGGGTCGAGAAATTGTCAAATGCGCCGAGGACAAAGGACGCACGACTGAAACAGATGAGCACGCGACAATGAGCTTAGCACGTGCGCGCGCATCACCCCTTCGTCATAGCTGCACCATTCGTGGTGAGCGACGGGGGTGGGGAGGAGGGGGAGAGGAGCGATTTAACAATCGCAAACTGCGGCAACTCGATCGACCAGGGATTTGGCGCGAGGGACACGGAAATCAAGAAGCGCTCGTTCTCTCGTTGACCGCGAAGCGAGACGGATAGACGCGGGGAATTAGCGTCGAGCGAGCGAGAGAGAAAGACAGAGAGATAGAGAGAGTGAGAGAGCAAGAGGAATAGAGCCGCGCGGGGACGCGACGCGTGTGCGCAGAACCGGAACCGTCGAGTATCCCCGGCGTTTCTGGATTACGACGCTCAGTCGACAGATTAGCGTCCTCGGGTACTTGATTAACGACGATATTAACGTGCTCAATAATATCCAGCACAAGGAGACTCGACGAGCCGCGAACCGAGCGGTTATGCCTCGGCGATAAGGCTCTCTCGTCGACAAAATGACCACCGGCGATTTGCTACCATCATCGCAATAATCACGTCGCACATACTACTGCCACGATTATTATCTCGTCTTTATAGATGCTTTGAGTACTTTCAATTGTCTTTCTCATGAAATATTTTTTTACTAATCATTCGATATTATTATTATTTTTGTTGTTGTTGTTGGTGGTGGTGTAAAAAAATCGAGATCTTTATGAAACGTCAAACCGAGAAATGAATACATTCGTGATTATTCAATCGCCAGTGAAATAAGCAAAAACGAAATGTACAGCGAAAAGTATGGCATTCGGAAAAAAAAAAGCGTTTGAAGTTGAAGCGGTTGCGGCATCGGCTCCGGATCCCGATGGCTCTGATTTCCGATCGGTATTCAGTCGCGCGGGGGCCGGGGTAGTGGGGGGTAATGCGCCGGCGGAGTCTCGAGAAATCACGGAAGAGGGTTCAGGAGCTCGGTGCGAGGACAGAAAACTTGTGCTGGAAAAGTCCTCGCAAACTACAAGTTTCTCTCAATGCCAGTTTCCATCCTCGTCGTCGTCCCGGGAGGGAAAGGAAAACTTGTTCCGATCCAGCTGATTAGATTGCACGCCGGTTAATTCGGAAGACGCGAACGGTTTCGATCCGCCGCCGCCGTCGCTGCTGCTACTGCTGCTTCTCCGCTTCTGCCGGCAAAAGAATGTGTACACCGAGTCGCTCTTCGCTCCCTTTCGGCTCCCGCCTCGTCGATTTCGTCCTCGTTCTTTTTCCCCGCTCTTTCT
Source organism: Itoplectis maculator (assembly GCA_964034905.1). Classification (NCBI taxonomy): domain Eukaryota; kingdom Metazoa; phylum Arthropoda; class Insecta; order Hymenoptera; family Ichneumonidae; genus Itoplectis; species Itoplectis maculator. The sequence continues at coordinate 6,008,449 of OZ035863.1, forward strand.
CTCGCTTTCTCTCTCCTTACACGGAAAACTCCTGGAGTTTTGGACTTCGTTCGATAAATTGGTAGACGAAGAAATGTTCCGCCTCGACCGGAGCACCCGCTGCAAAATCCATTTCGACACCGATTTTCCACTCGATTCTTTTTTCTCCTCGCCATCTTGTATACACAAAACAGCAATTGTCTTTAGGAACTAAAAAAAAAGGTTCGTGGCGAATCTATCTTCATCAATTCGACATTTCGATTATTTCCACTCGTAGCTAAAATGTCTCATGGAATTCACCGGAGTAAGAGTTGCATTCGGTCTGTGCATCGAGGAAAAAAAATACTCATTCCATTTCAGAATATATTCGTTAAAATTGAAAGCGTTTCTGGCGGTTGGATTAATTAAATCTACGTCTGCGAACATTTTACCGAATTTGTGCCCAGAAAAAAAAATATTGAACCTACTTTTAGTCGCAGAAGTACGAGAAGTGAGGAGAAAAATTTGCTTACAACTCATCGTACACAGAAGGCTGAGAGTGCAACACACGATCCTCGGCACAGCCAAACAAAGTGCATGTGTGGAAACCATCGGCTTAGCCCGAATAACTCTATATATATATATATATATATATATATCCGCCGAGTTCTCTCGGACTAAAAATGTATACAAAATAAAATCATATCACGTAGGACCGCAGGTCACGTGTGCGAGACGTGAGCGGTTGGCGAACTTTCTCCGTCTCTGTCGGTGTCTCACCGCGACCGATCATTTTCCCTTCGACGACGACGACGACGACGACGAGAGAGCCGCGTACACACAGGACGAACGTCCGCAGACGTCGGCTAACAGTGCGGGTACGCCGCGTGCACTGACCCGAGGTTTTAAGGAGTCTCCCAATACCGGTGGCTCCGCCAATAAACGGCTAACGTGACACGGCGACGAAGATTGCCTTCTCGCGTAAGGCGATAAGGTCCGTGTGTCCCGCGACGTGCCCGCTCGCGATGCACCGAAAACGACGTACGGATGGCTCGACGAAATTACAATTCTACTCCTCCGTCGACCGCCAAAGCATTCTCGGCCTTTTTTTCTTACCTCGCTTTCGCAATAAACAGAGAGATCCACGACGTCTTGCAACTTCACAAATTTTTCTCCCTCATTTTCCTTACTCAAATTCCCTTCTAGTTCACTTGTTAATATTGAGTTCATCTAATCCATTAAATTAAATCAATTAATTAATTATTTAATTTAATCGCTTAATTCATTAATTCAAATAGGATATTTTGAGTTGGTAGAATCGATCGGTAGAATTTTTTATCGAGTAAAATATTAAGAAATCGTATTTCTCCGAGCATTAATTTAAATAATTGAAATTAATTGAAACGATCGATAAAGTTAATTTATGATTGAAAGTTTGAGCGCAGCCAATTTCACCTCCAATTGAATATATCACGCAAGGGGAACTTATAATACGTGTCATCCCGATGTCCGAAGTATACTCACTCATATTGTGATTGTCCTTCTTCTGTCGATCCTTCGCCAGGGCGTGAATTTCGGCGTCAGTGAGTAGAAGTGGCTCCGGCTTGATCTGAAGATCGGGAAGGCTACCGAGGCTGCCAGCCTGACCCTCCTTGAGGCCGTCGCCGAGCGAGCCGGCCTCGAACGACAGGATGTCGTCCAGCAGATCCTCCGCCTGTTGACACAAACAATAACAACGGAAACCGTCAGTCAAGTCATTGAAAAAAAATGTTACGAAATAGAACAAAAAAAATACAACGCGGATATGAATCACACGGGACTCGACGTGCGAGTAACATGCGATAAATCGCGATGTAATCGCTAAACGTTGCTCGTTATCGCGTTAACGCGTTTCAATTCAGCGTTGACGTGATATTCGAGCGTTTATCAGGGGGTGACAACGACAACGACTCGACTAACAACCAACGTATCGAGTAAACGACGATTCACGAGTACGATATCCCGATACGTGATTCGCGCTCGAGTGGCGCGCAACCGGTTGCACAATTGTCGCAACGACCGGGTGATAGGGATACGTCCCTATCAAGCGTCGCGAGCTGCTTGAGTCGCCTCGTGTCTCGCGCGTTACGCACGACGCGCGACGTTAGATTGGAGATTCAATCGATTCGTGGAAATATACGAGTGATTCGATGAATCGACCCCGACGATATTTTCGGGGGGACAAATAATTTCGCACAATCGGTGCATCACGCTAAATTATTCATAATCGAGCCAGGCGTATTATCGGCAATGCTTAAGTGTGGGATCACCGAGAAATCCATTCGCCCTCTCGCGCCCGCATTACATTCTACTCTCTCCGGCCGTTTATCGACGATGCACCGCGTGGGACGGTCGATGAAACACACACTTTTCAAGTTACAATTATTGCAACATTTGCGAGTGCGTTGTTCGAACACGACACACCCAATATATAGAGGAAAATGATTTGCACAGACGGTTCGATGTGGATGCGATTCCCTATCAAGATTAACATAACAAAAAAAAATGTTATTATTTTCGGTTGTGCGGCCCCCGTGGAATCAAATATAGACTGAAAAAAAATTAATAGTTGTGATTACCAATTGTTGGTCAGAGCTACCAATATTTTAGTAACTGTAACCAATATTTTGGTAGATCGAACCAATGATTGGTAATCGCAACTACTAATGTTTCTCAGTGTATACACCCGCAATGCGCTCCGGTGGTCGACTGGACTGTTCCGGTTCGAACGCAGAAGACCAACCGTCTTCGGGGTTGGAGCAGACCAGACCGAGAGAGTCAGCCGTAAATCCTAATCATTGTTTACGTGATCCCAAGATCGAACATATCGACACTCTAAATTTTCAACCAAAGCCCTCTGTGCGCCGAAGTTCCCAGCAGCACCGAGAGATAGAGAGACGCGACCGTGTCGCACTGATGCTCCACGTGCATCGAGCCGGTTGAGCGCGGCGTACTTATCGTTGTCGGCGCGTTAACGCCAGTTAACGTCGATTTATCCGTACATACGTTGGCGACGGATCTCGAGGCCTCAGAGCGCTCGCTCGCTCGTGTGCGGCTTTCGTTCCCTCCTGCGCACATAGGCGCGCTCCTCCTCCCGATATCTCCGCTGCAGCTTCGCCGCGTCTCTCCCTTCGGTCTCCCTCTCTCTCCCACCCTCCCTCATCCTCTCTCTCTCTCTCTCTCTCGCTCCCACTCGAATCCTCAAGTGTCCCGAGCAACCGTCTTGCCGAGAACGAACGGAGAGTCGTTAATAATTCCCCGAACGACGCGTCGGCGGCGTTAAATCACGTTTCGCCTTGAGCCACTCCGCGGGCTCGGCGCGTACGCGCTCGAGCTCGTGGCGTTTCCACCAGCTCGCTCGCGGGGCGAGAGCGAGCGCGAATAAGCGGCGGCCGAGAGAGCGACGGGCCGCACAATGCCGCGGGGGGACGGCCGCTCGGCGATTATTCACGGAAACTCCGAGAGCAGCCGAGGAGCTGCTGCTGCTGCTGCTCCCGGCTGTGAGCCTCGCGCTCACCGGGCGAGCGCGCGGACGGGACGCACTAACCCTCGCCGCGCGAGCAGGGTTAGTGTCGACGCCGCGCGCCGGTGGTAGCTCACCGAGAATGACTGCCAGACGTCGCACCCTCCCGCACACGCCGAATCCTCGGGAGTCGCACACGCAGAATTCTCCGGAACTCGCACATACACAGGGCGAATAACACACTGAAAAAAATTAATAGTTGTGATTACCAATCGTTGGTTAGAACTACCAATATTTTAGTAACTGTAACCAATATTTTGGTAGATCGAACCAATGATTGGTAATGACAACTACTAATTTTTCTCAGTGCACGCCGAGTGGTGCAGAGGTCGTCGCGCGGCGCGCATCATTTCTTTGGAATCAGAGCCAAGGGGGTAGGGGAAGGGGACAAGAGGCGTCACTGCATTCCAGATCCGCTTCGCGAGGGTGAAATGGGTCGGCGACGCCGGGCGTCTCGGAGAACTTCCCTCGGGTCTCTGGGTCGAGGGACGCGTAGGAACATTTTCCAAGAAGAACGCGATGGAGATGCGCGTCTTTGGGCTGCAGAGGTGAATCGATATTGGTATTTCCGGGAGTCCTTACCGAGTTCCGCGAAAAAGCGTCAAGGTGAGGATCGAAACGAAAGATCGTGACGCCGGGAAAACTGCAGGAGCGAAGGAGAGAGAGCAAGAAGACACAGAAGTGATCGTTACACGCGAATAATAGGAGGCGATACAGATATCGTGGCGTACTTGTTTTCCACCTGGGAAAACACGAAACGAAAGTATCGGTAACGAAAATAAAGGCATGAAAATAACGGAAATATCGAGTGCAGCCACGGAAGGATGCCACTGCGCACGTTACTTTCGCTGGGAATGACCGCGGGAGTCTCCGCGCTTGGTACGCGGCGCCGGGAAAACCCCAGATAAGCTCAACGGCCTCGGCAACCATTGATTATCGCAGCCGCCAGACGACCGGGCAAATAATTGTCGAAAACATTCCGGACAACGTGACGTGTCCGTCTAATGGATTTTACGTTCGCAACGACATCCGCGACAACAACGAAAGTCATAGTCAATATTATTGTCGTCGCGTCGCAAGATTCGTGACTCGTCGACCAGATGTCAATCGCTCGCTCGCGACGAATTAATCGGATCATTTCGCGGAAGCCACCCACTCGGTTCGGCTGACTTTCACTTTTTTCGCTCGATGCGCGCGCTCGTTCGTCCCGGGAGATACAGGTCAGTAATATTCCACAGACGTGTGAGAGCAGCGCTCAATCGGTTCGCGGAAGGCGAGGCTGGTCAGAGTCTTGGACACGTTGTGGACAATTTCGTACCTCTCTTGATTTTTTACCAGGACATTTTTCGAGATTTGACCCAACTGATCCTTCCAAATTTTCTCTGCCGTTCAGTCGCCGCACCGTTGCTGTGCGTCACGATATGACGCACAGGACGAAGCGATAACTGTCCATAGCCATCCGACCATCCTGTCCGCAACCGTCCGAGCGTATTCGAAAGACGTTTGCACGAATCAGGGAATAGCCGCGCGCTTCGCAGTCTCGCGCCGCTCATTCGGCCTCGTTGACGTATTATCGTTAACGAAAATGTCGCCGGCGCGTATGCAGCGCGATTCCACTGGTGTACGCTGTATACAATCCGTGTGTCGCGCTGACGTCGGTGGTGGTGGAGGATTCGCGCAACCGTAACGTAGGTACACCCGCCTCGCCGGTGGGTAACGCGTGAGTGTTACGCAAACATTACGTAAACAATAATAAGCAAGTGCTACCTTGTCCCAGTGGCAGCATGGAGCGCAGACCCGTCCCGGGCTTCGACGTTTGCGGAACAGCAGAGCGGGTGAAGTGGAGGGGGAGGCAACGACGACGCCGTCAACATCATTGGAAGGAAGATATTTTTCCGAAGCAGAGGATAAATTTAATATAAGAAGCGGCGCGCGTCGGACGGCGGAGAAAATAAAATTCGGGGAGAAATATATTTTATCGCGTTATTTTTTCGCTCGCGTCGACGATAAAATGTATCGCCGTCGGGTCGAAAAAAATATCGCTCCAAATATAACGCTAACCCGGCCGCACCGATAAATCGCATTCGTGAGTGGAATTTTTTTTCCGAAATTGTGTGAAAAAAAATTGCAACTTAATAAGATTTTTTTTCTCGGAAGATATATTTGAGGAACACGTCACGGGGGTGGGGAGGGGGTGTGCACCGGAAAAAAAAATGTGGGGCACCGGAACAAATGTTGTACGGGGTTATCTCTTCTATCGCCGATAAAATGTATATGAATGTAAAAAAAAATACACCCCTGTATATTTTAGCCCAGTTCGAGTGCTGCACGTGTTTGTCTAATAATAAATTGTATTTTCAATAACAACATTTAAACAAATAAAATGGTAACGAGAAAACAAAATTTCATATTTCGTGAATCGGCGCGAAGGTGAAAAATACAATTTCTCATGATGAGCGACATGAGGAACAGGAAGACGGCTGACGCGAACATCGTCAAAGCGCCGAACCGGAAGCGCCGAGTCACTGAAGCGGAAGTCGCGTTGTCGTTGTTACGCGATACAACGCGATTGAGGAATGCGCGGATGTTTTATTGCACGCATATTAGGTGCTGCCAAACGCGACGCACGACACAGGATATACAGGCGGATAATTGATTTATAGTATTGAGGCCGCGTCGATCTTCACCCCTCGTCGTCGCGTGTCTGTTGAAGATCGAACATCGCGAGGCCGAGATAACGATCCAGCAGTAACGATCCGCGGAGACGGCGACGACGTGTCGCTTCGCGTCCGACATTCCGACAAGACCATATAAATTAGTCTATCGCACCCATAAAACTGGAGAACTGTAAGAGCTCGGGCCAATTTGTACCACGTAACTGCCTGCGATTCTTATCGTCGGTACTCGATCACAACATAGCCGCATGGAAGTAACTGCGGAATCGAGATACGCGGAGATAAGACGGGAAGTCCACTTCAAGTTTTGTTTGCTCATTTATCTACTTAGCCAATTTGTCTGTTCAGCCTATTTGTTTATTTACGCCGGACGTTCCTTCTGGTTTACCACTCGCGAGTCGCGAAGTGCTCGCTCGAAGTGACGACGACGCCTAGACGAGATCTACATACCGCAACGAGGCGATTATTTCCTCTCTCGATGCATAAGCAAGAGGATCAAGCGCAGTAGGAGTCGAGGAGGGGAAGAGCAGGGGGAGAGGAGGAGGAGGGGGGTATAAGCGCGAGCAGTCGAAGAATTACGAGACCGAGGTCGCGTCCCAACTGTGCCCGATCTTCTCGTCTCGTCCCTCTCGCTCTCGCGTTTCCGAGAAGAGGAACTTGGTTTTCGTCACAGCATCGGGATTACGTAAAATAAGCCCTCGTCCTTCGACGATAGATCTTATCTTTCACTGCTCGACGCCGTTCCGTCTCTCCCCTCTATCTCTTTCTCTGTCTTTATCCGCCTGCTTCGGTTTCGCTGCCGCCGTCGTCCTCCTTCTTGCTACAGTCACTATGCAATTTATCCACGCGACTAGCCCTACGTTAATGCGAGAGGTCGCGCGGAATTAGTTCGCAATTTTGGTAATCCGATCCAACGAGCCAGACACTCGCGGCTCGGACTGTCTAGATGAACGATAAATAGAAAGAGAGGGAGAGAGAAATGTATATACGGTACACACACATATAGTTTTATGTATATATATATTTAATGCACGTGTATAAGTGAAGCAACTACAGAGGGGAAGCAACTGCTGTCGCCCAGGCTGGTCTCGTTGCTGCCTACACAGGCGAGTTGCTCTTCAGCGAAGAGAGACTCAGCACCGCCACCGGTGTCTGATCCCCCTCGAACCATTACCACTTCGAGTTGAGCCGAGCGCCGTCGAGTGCGAGGCGAAGGGAATTAGTCGACCGGGGAGGGGTGGGGGGAGCGAAAGGCCGCCAAATTATTCGACCAACTGCACAGCCACGACTACTGAACTTGCCGAGAATTTAAGAAAAAGAAATCCTCCCTCGCCTCTACTTTTTTTTTTTTCATTCCCACCTCCGTTCGCGAACTTCTGCCTTCCGTGGGGAGAACGCTCTGCCTTTTTTTCGGCTCCGTTGCCCCCACCTGCCCCCCACCCCAACGGCAACGAACAAACACGAATTTGCATTCTTCGTGACTAGTTTGACCTGGTTTAAGCATCCAAGGAAGAGAGAGAGAGAGAGAGAGACAGAGAGATAGAGAGAGAGCGAAAGAGCAAGAGAAGAGAGAGAAGACTACGAGCACTGAATTCAAGACGAACATAAATTTGCGAAATTTTTCTCACACACAGACATCGAAGCGGACATTAGTATGCTCGCAGGGTTTTTTTCTACAGTTCCAGCTGCGCCCTATTTATTCGAAAATGTATTCTATGTCAGCGGTACGACGAATTGCCACGACCGAGATTTTACGGGAAGGCTTCAAAAACATCTTGATAAATAAATAAATTTGTCTGTTGAACGAGCGAAAAGTCATTTGGCGATACGAAGGTAAAATGAAACGTTAAAAAAAACAGACTCGCTGCGAAAATACAACGTTTACGCTCAAGGATATTCCGCTCGAGGAATTTTAAGATTCAGCCGTGAAGCTATCTTATCAATGAATTCTCGAGACTCGCGGTTCCACGCGGTTTGCGCAGCTCTAAACTGCGCGCGCGCACACGACAGGAAGCAATTGCATTTGTAATTGCGCAATACGAATGGTCCATCTAATTGCATACAATCAAGTACCGCAAGCGCAGAAAATAATGCGAGAGGAACGAAGAGGAGTTTAATTAATCACACTAGTTACGAGACATCCGGCGCGTCTTGGACATACGCGCGTCGTTGCTTTGCATGAGCACCGCACACCGGGAATTGTAATGTGGACAATGTACGTAAACGACGAGCTTTTGACCCATGGCCTTATATAATAACAACATTTTATTTTTTATTTTTTTCAATTACCAATCGTCCTTGCAATTAGAACACATTTTCTTCCAGGAAATAAAAATCTGTTCCCTTTCCGCGAATTAATTCGACTAAAATCTCGTTCAAAAGTCTTGTCGAAAAAAAGTGTTGAAGCGAATTTTGCACTTCGCGAATATTCGAGGTAAAGTATTTTGATGGAACGAAACATTTCTCAACGAAGTGTGATGCATCACACTTCGTATACTCCGATTATGAATTTTGAGTACCCCACAATTATAGTTTCAAAGCTACGATTTTTTCTCAGATAAGACAGACTCGCGCGGTTTTGTTTGCAATGATAACAGCGAGTCAGCGGCCGTGCAACGTTTCCCATTTGTTAAATGTGAAACCGGCAACAGTAAGCGGTAATTGACACCGGGAGATGCATTTGCGCGGTGTGTATTTTCGTTGAAGCAGCTCTTTGTGAAACGCTATATAGACCCAAAGTCCCTGCGGGCTTTCGGATCGTTCTCTAGGCAAGAGAAGCAACAGCTATGCTACCACCACACCACCACCACCACCACCATCATCATCATCATCATCGCCCGTTTCAACGAACGGTGGCGCGCCACTCTTCGCTCGTCTTGTAATTAACGCGACCGCGAATATACAGGTCGCCAACTTTGAAGTTTAATAAACTATAAGCGCAACGCCGATGCGAATATATTGCCCAGCGAGTTAGCGCAGAAAGGAAACCGCTGTACATGTGGCGACCGCAAGCAGCGCGAAAACCAAAGCGCGCACACCTAATTTCGCGCTCGCTCCGTCCATTAACGTCTATATTAGCTTTAAGTACAGCCCGAAATATATATATATGTATACAAATATATCATTATATCGCGCATGTATCACGAGCGAATATCGCGTGGGGTCGCAGCGTGTAATATCAGCGCCCGACGCTAATGTCAGACATAATATTAATAGAGCGACTGACACACGAGCAATGAATCCGAAGATCGCGCCGTATATCGAAACCGAAATTATTTACGACGGCAAAGTATGTGGAGCGCGACCCGATTTGCCGGTTATGCGATGCGAAACTGCCTGGAGCTTCAGTCGCTCAGTCGCCATTCAATTTCGTTTTTCCTCGACATGTGCATTTTTATTTTCTTTTTCTTGACGTCATGCGAAAACGTGGTACTTTGAAAACGTTGACATATCTTCGAGAAAAGGAAATAAAGGATATTCTCCAATTCGAATTCTTGCAGTTGCCTATTAATAGCAGCAATGCGTCGCCGCCCCCCGAAGCGACGATACGTCATCGGGAGAGGCGAGCGGCCTCGCGTCGTTGTAATATTGAATGCGCCTTGTCGGGCGAAACGCTATTATGCTAATACGCGTCGCGTCTGCGTAGCGCGGAAATTAAAAGTTGTCCACGACGCGCGCGCGCCGGCGATTATTAACAGGTGTCGCGCACGCGCGAGCGCCAGATCGAGTGGGCGTCGTTAGCTATGTGTTAACGACGACGCCGACAGCGAGCGCGTTAATACGCGCGTCTGTCCCTTTCTCGTTCACACGTAGCTCCGTGCCTCCTTGTCCCCCTTCTCTTCTCCTCCTCCCGCGTCTGTACGTCGAGAGTATCCAGCACGCGTATGTAACACATTGGGCGGCAATCGACGCGTCATTGTCGCGAATCCAACTTACGATTAAGTTGTTTGACTTATTCGCTCCGCGATTGCAAGACGATAAAACACAAGAAGGCATCTGGAGTAATAAAGAAGCCTTCAACGAGACATCTACACCGCATGTTCGTCTCGTTTGCAATGTGCGATTGCGCATTGTCGATAAATTAGCGCGGCGGCGATAGCCCACTTTGACCTGTGGGCTTTGTCCGCCAAATTATTCGGCCAATAAAAGTCGATATTTTTTCAAAATATCGACTTTTAACCAATACCATCGTTCTCAAGTCGCATATTCTACCCCTGAAAACACTGGTTACAACCCTTTTTTAGTTGATTTTGAAAAAAAAAAAATTGTTGGTCGAACAGTTTGTCAGAAATCGTAGATCTGGCCGCCGGGCCGAAAACCGCCCAAATCGGGGTCACGAAATTTATTTTTTCAAAATATCGACTTTTAACCTATACCATCGTTCTCAAGTCGCATATTCTACCCCTGAAAACACTGGTTACAACCCTTTTTTAGTTGATTTTGAAAAAAAAAATTTTGGCCGAACAGTTTGTCAGAAATCGTAGATCTGGCCGCCAGGCCAAAAACCGCCCAAATCGGGGTCACGAAATTTATTTTTTCAAAAAAAATTGTCCCTCGGGCCATAAGAGGCGACAATACACTAAACTGAATACAGAGAGATGACCGACGAGTCGTGCAGTGGTGACTGAAATGCCCGGTGATGAGCCGACCGAGTGTATCATTTCGTCGTCACCCCGCATCGATTCCCGTTTACCACCTCTTTCGCCTTGTTTTCTTTTCTGCGTCTTTTCCCATCCTCATGACCTTAGACCCTCGAGTCCGGAGACCCTTACGTCCCTGCGGACCCTACAGCTAAGTGCCTGGGCACTTTGTTTTCGATGCTTCGAACGTGTAAGTGACTCCTACACGTTGGGTTCCGAGGGATGTTTTGTGTACACCGGATATAACGCTCGAACGGGGCGAAGGTGACCGCACGGTGAAAGGTCGGCAGACGGAGAGAGAGCTGCGACGACGAATCGGCGTGGCTCGTCATAGCTGACTGTTTGCACGGTTTCCGTGTGAAGGCGCGGACACAGACCCGGGATATGGCTTCGCTGTTTGCTCGCGGACACTGTGTGTGCGACTGGACGAGAGTCTATGACATTGAGACGCGTTGGGTGTGCACAGCACAGACGCCTGTGTGTCTGTGTATGACCGTGCCTGTATGTATTTGTGCCTGCTGTGTAAAACGGCGTTTTCATTAATACGAGCCACTCACGCGACGACGATTCACGGTTCTCGCGATCATTCGCTCTTTTTTTTCTCACCACTTTCGCGTGCTCGGGCGTCGCTGTTACTCGCCGATGAATAGGAAATTAAAGTAACGAGGGTACACGGTCATTCGGAGACGCTGAACGCGCTAATTGCTTAATGTTATACAATTTATCGCTGATACCTCAGCTAACGAGGCGCGTGGAGAAATATCGTCCTAGGTCGGATCATTGTTTTTTTCCGCGGCCACGACTTGGTCTTGAATGAAAATACAAGTTGAGTCAATTTATTTTCTCGCGATCATTGCACTTTTTGCTGTCAACGCGAATTGAGCTGCGATGCAGCGGTGCTGTGATTGATAATTTAAAAAAAAAAATTTATCAACTTCTTCGTCATCCGAAAAAATTCGAAAAATCGACAAGTTCGGTTTTATTCCGCGATGCAAATCGAACGATCGATTGTACTCGCTCTAATAGGACTCACGCCGACAGATTAAGAGCCTCGGCGTGCTACGACGATCGCATCTAATTCTGCGCTCGAGTATACAGCCGTCAGCATCGGAATAAATATACAGATCACAGAGCGCTAGAGAGAATAGGAAAACGACGCATGCGAGACGGAGGGACAGAGCTGGACGTCGAAGAATGATGGAAGGAGGCTGTTCGATCGCTCGCACGCTGCCTCATTGCGTCTAGCCATTGGTTCATCCCCGACGCTTCTCTCCCTCCTCCCCCGACCACCGTCGCTCTGTCCCTCGAAATTGGAATCAACGAATTAACATGAATTTGCAACGTCACCGTCCGCCAGCTGCTGTGCAATAGGCACCCGCGCCTCATCCTCCGTTATTGTCTCTGATAAAACGCGTCGTCGTTGTCGTCGTCGTCGTTGCCGTCGTCGCGACGTTCCCTCTGCGGCTGACGGGCCGGAGCTATATTTGTACGTCATTAGCCATACGTCGCCGGCTTATCGGGCTTCAAGTGGGACATGAAAGTGAAGATGGAATAAACGATGAGGAACAATAACGTCGAGGAGACTGGGCGATACAGCCGGAGACTTCCTGACACGTTCGAGTTGCAGCTACACCAGATAATGAACATATATTCACGTATCGCGACTCGCCGACTGCTGCACTTTGAGACACCTCAACATTTAAAAGGAACCGAAAATGGCCCAACTTCGAGTCAATAAGAGTGGCAGTAGCGCCTCGTCTCCCGCGGCATATTAGTTATTTTTTATACTTGGCATCGAGACGCTGCGGCGTTTCTTGATGTTCGAACGATCAGCAACTTTAACTTGAAGAAAGTAGCATGAGAAGCATCTTTTCGTTGACTCCGACGAGTCGGAGACCGACGAACGAGTGGAAAAAAAATTGCATATCGCGAGTTACCCGTTGACGGTTGGTGGTGTCTCGGCTACGGCGGATCGCGTCCCCCGCGCGCGCGCGGTAAATCATCGTTTTATCTCGGCACACATCTTTACGTAACTAAACTAGTCGGCGCACGACGCTTCTGAACGGCGGCGGGGATATTTAGCACGTGCGGTCGCGCTGACATTCGCGCCGTGTACCAATATCGGCGACGCCGCGTGTACAATGCGTTTGGCTGTGTGGGCGTCAGGGAATACAGAGGCGATAGCAACAAGGTTGAAAATGCCAATTGGTATATTTTACATACCGACGGAGAGTCATTACGTTTTACATCTTCTGGGCAATGATTTTTTTTAGCATTTTTTCGATTTAAAGTCTAATAATAGTAATGATAATAATATCGACGACCGGAGTCGTACAGAATCTTTCGACACCTCCCAAGGATGCGAGACGAGTAAGTCGTAAGCCACTTTATTCTTTTTTCGCCAGAAGTCATAATTGAAAGAGCGATAATGAAGTCGATTATTTCGTCTTGCCACTTCGACTGCCGCCGAAGCAGCGGAACGGCAGCAGCCGAGCGCCACGTTCCATCAAGGTGAAACGACGTTACGCGCGCGCGAGCGCGCGTTGCGATCACATAATCGCATGTGTGCACCGGCGATGTCTCTCCGTGACATCAGGAAGTTAGCTAACGAGAGTTGGATGTCGCGAATTTACGTTAACCCTGAATTCGCGCATCGGGATCTCATCGTCGAGCATCTCCGCGGTCGTTTCGACGATCTTGAAAGAATCGTTTTCGCGGCTGCGTGCCGCGACGTAACAATCCTATCGCGTAATCAACGCTTCCCGCGGATTTCCGCAGGTCTATCGAGCGGCGATTAGGCGCGCCACTTAAAAATGAATAAATATCAGCTGTAACTCCGCAAAGCGTTCGAGAAAATCCCTCGTCAATCTCGGTTATGGCTTCGAGAACATTTACGGAGATCAATCGACGTGGCGAAGTCATTGAGAGATCGGGGCCAATGAAACCGACGATTTTCTAATTAAACAAAAAATCGTTACGACCGAACGATCGTTCGCGGTGAAATCATCGCGGTCGCCGCGGTCTCGTCGCTTATTTTCTATTGCTTAATTATATCGCTGAGTGGCGCTACCGATGAAACTGCGTTGTTGGCGGTGCTACATCGGTTTTTAAAAATGTTTTTTTTGTTCGTTCAACGTTGTGAATTAAAATGAAATTCATCGCACGACGAATTCGTCGAATACTCCACCACCACCATTCCACCATTTCTACATTCTTGGAATATATCGCGTCGCTTCAACTCTCGCGGAATTCTACCGATACGGATGGAGTCGGAAAAAATTGATTTTTCGCAATCATCCAATTCCGCGAAGTGGACTATGCACGCATCCACTTCAGCCCCGCGTACTTGAATATTAACGATATTTTTTACGTCCGATTGACCGCCGGATAAAATCTGACAGTACCGATATGGAAATCAATTTCTTTTCGCAGGAAGCGCAAGTGTACCCTTTGGACCAATTTACGTTATTCGAGGGTTCGACTTTTAAATTCTGGGAAAAATAAAAAAAATCGCGATACGCGTTCCGTCAGGCGACATTCTCTTCGTTGAAGCGAATGTCTTTCTTTCGATTAAAATTTTTTAATCTCGATTTTAGCGATGTGACAAAATTTCGAAAAAAGTGGAAAAAAAATCGCAAGAAATGCAAGGGAGCTTTAGTAATTCAAATACTAAATTTATTCACGAACCCAACAGAAACAAATCCCTTCATACTTTCACAAATCGAGAAAACAGAAACGCAGTCTCGAGATTCAACGGAGAATGTGGATCCAACCCGTTGCTCGAACTCTTGCGACACAGGTCACGGTATTACCATAACGGGTCCACCGGGTCCCGGGAAAATATGAAAGTATAAAAATTAGAAGTAAAATTCGAATGAAAAGTGCTGCACCTTTGGCGACGACAAGTTGATTCATCGACCGGCCGCCTCGGGGATCGCAGTCGGTTTTTCGTCGAGTCATCCGGAGCCGATTTGCCGTTGCGCGCTCGGCGAAGGTAAACAACTCCTTCAATTAACGCAATGATAATTCAAGAAAAAAAAAATGGTAGCAAATTCCGAGCTCTGAATCCCGAGGATCATTCGTCGACGTTGTTGACTCGCGTTTGTCGAGAGACTCTCGTCGCCGAGATTTCGTTGCGATCGGCTCAAATTCGCGCGAGCCAATAATAAAAAATCAACGCACTGAAGAATCGTCCGAGTCATCGGCGTCCTCGGCGGCCGATCCATTCACTCTCCGTCCGAGAACTCGTAATAGGCAACGCGAGAGGCAAAACAGAGCTATACTCGCGCGGCGTTTTTCCCGAGAAATCCAACGCGCCGCGTCGTCGCCTTGATCGAGCGCGGGAGACGACGACGACGAGGTTTTTTCCATGCCAACAACTGCACCACAATCGTCGAACAACGGTTGTGTGGCATCTAAAACACTCGACGCCGCTGCTGCTGTTTCCTCGGCGTCTTATCGCGACGTCCTCGACGGATTCGCGAATTATTCTCGAACTAACGAGAGACAGGAAGACAAATGTTATGTGCGAACGGAGACGCTTCGACAATCGACGGACGACAAACGCAATGAAAACCGATGACAAGAACTTGCGTCACCGGCGAGAAAGTGACTTATGTGTATTGTAAACCAAGCGAGAGAGACACAGTGAAAGAGAAAAAGAGGGAGACTCAACGCAATGAGACATGAAACTCGGTAGGCATGAAAAACAGATAGTGAGTGTCTTGTGTACACCGGCAACACAGCCGAGAGCGAGTCTCCTCTCGAGTGATAAGAACGCATGGGTAACGCGTTATGAAAAAAAAAAAAAAAAAAAAGAAAAAAGTAAGGCAGACCCTATAGCTTCCAGAATCTCGATACGGTAACACAGTCTTCGCTCTCTCTTATCAGCGACGACTTGATATCTCGCATGGAATACTACGCCCCTCTCTTCCCTCGCTTCCCTCGTCATCCCGTGTCTCAAACTCGTATACGCGACAGTCGCTCCTACTGTCGAGTGTAACCGGGCGAGCCGAGAAAAAGTTTTACGACTCGCAGGAAGATTAGTACGAAAAACAGGGTCGCACTGCGAGGGAGGAAAAACTTTTACGACAGCGACGAGATAATTTCGGTCGCGTTCGCTCGAAACTCGCGGTTATTCGACTTCGAAGCTCGAGTGAGCGTGAAAAAAAAACTGGGTCCAGGCATTTTTATTGAATTATCGAGAAATGCGTCACAATCGATACCACGAGGACGTCTCCACGTCGGAGCGTGATTCGCGGTTGAAATGATCGAGGAAGTCGTGGGAAGGACTCACCTTGCATCGCCTGGCAATTATGTTGAATACCGGCATCTTCGCGGAACTGAGAGGAGATCCTTTCCTCAGTCTCAGTGTCTATGAGTCTTTCTCTCTATATCCACCCCTCTTTCTCTCTCTCTCACTCTCTCACTCTGTCTCTCACTGTCTCTCCCTCTCTCTGTCTCCCTCTCGTTAATATCCACGGGCCGAGGGGACCAAGAGAGAAGCAGATTCCCGATTGCACAATCAACTGCGGCGCCGCGAAACCCGCCGAGCACAAACACCCACATGAACCGCGGGAAACGCGCGAATTCACCGAACGGTCGATGGAGACGCGGAAAACGCTCGGCCGCGCGGAAACACTCGGACGGGTCGCTCGTATATGTCTGTGTCTCTGTGTGTGTGTGTGTGTATCGCTCAGTCAAAGCGACGCCGAGCGCCGAGCGCTCGAGTCGACAGACGACGAGGCGGCCGCGGCAGTGGCGGCCTTGCAGCGTGCTCGCTCGACCGTTCAATTCTCCTCCGGGCACAAACTTCCACGATTACCGCAGTTCCGTCTCATTACATCGTTCTGTCCTCGCGAACGTTAAATTCGCGAAATCGCGTCCAGCTCCTCGCTCTATGAATCAGCTGTTCTCTCGATCGTCGCGAGATATTCGTATATCGACCTGGTGAAATTTGTGATACCACGTCGCGGGTCGCTGCGATCCTCGCGACTTGATCGACGTGAGATATTCGCACCGACCCAGTGGAATATTCGGCACTGCGTCCCGGGTCGTTGCGATTCTCGTACAAAATAGATCACGATTCGCGTCGCGATTGTTGCATTCAAAAAAACGGTCTCAGTCTCGCGCGAGTCGAGACGTCAGTGTCGAGTCCTCAGGTGGGCGGATTTCTGCAGATTGACAATATTCACCGTGGCGAACCGACGTGACGCGCGCGCGTTGACTGGTGGCTTCGAGGATTTGCCGGATATTTGCTCGACGACGACGACGACGACGTCGAGCGTGACACGCGGGGGATGAGAGAGGTAGCAGCAACGCGAGAAACGAGAGACGCGAGCGTCGCGCGATCCCGTAACGAGGTTGCGGCGCGTTCGGCCTCCTCCTCCCACCGAGCCGGGGATCGCTACTATAATCCGTACACGTTGTACAACCGGCGGTGTAACTGTACGTCAATCCGCCAGCGAGGAGACGTATTCCATTTTAAAATTCGCGGCACGTTTTGGTTTAGTGGATCGAAACCGAGCGTTGGCCCCCGGCGTGCGCTCTCTTCGGCTGTCGCCGATGCGCCCGGTTTTTCCTGACGTCCGACTCTCTCACCGTTACGCACCGTCCGCCTGGTACGTTTCGGGCGTTCTCGGTCGCTTTCGGCTCTTCACTGGGCAACGGCCAGTCGCTGTTTACGTTGCCACCACAAAACTTTCAGTAAATGTTTTTTTTTGCACAAGTGGATTTTTTTTCGATCTTTCTTATCGACTGGGGAGACTTTTTCTTTTGCCCTTTCCGTCACTAAGGTCTTAAATTCAGGTATTCTTGTTGAGTTTCATCTGAGAATTCGACGTTTATCTCTCGAATTTCGACGATGTCAATATTACGATGGTTCTGTCTGGATTTTCCTCCTGGTTACAGTCAGTTTCTGGTCACAGTGAAGATTTACACTGTGAGTACGGTTTACATCCCCAGAACCGCAGATTATACTGGTCGACGAATCGTCGCATCCGGACGACTTAGCGATTGGAATCGCTTGAATACCTCTTGGCCGTCAAAATCTCCGTGACGAATTGACTTTTCCTCGACGCTCCGACCTTCCTTATTGACTCAGCTATGAACCTCGCCTTTACCCGTCAGCCAGTCCGTCTCGAACTCGGGTCTTCCCGTTGGCGTTGCAGTCGAGAATTCGACGTCACTCGGACTCCACTTCCACCTTTCGGATCCTCCCTTCGCCTCGCTCGAGATCCGATGTCGAAAAACGTCGTGTCAGGAGTCCGGAGCTTCCGGTCCCTTTTTCTGAGACCTTCGAGTGTTTTGTGATTTTTTCCTCGATCGAGCGTTTCGGTCCCACAGTTGATCGTAATTTTTCCAATCAGCCGTCCACGCGGAGAGACCGGCGTACAAAAAACGAGGCGAGGTGCGACAACTCTCTCGGCTCGGTCGGTCGGCTCGGGCCTCGTGGCTCGAATCCAGGTCGAACAATCGCGCTGGATCGCGGGTCCGTGCGGCTCTGGCTATCAGTGCGCGCGCTGCGTCGTTGGCTTCGCGCTCGCTTCTCTGCTTCTTTTGTCCTTGTTTACACACAAACGCGCACAATCGCGAATATATACATACATGTATCTTTTTTATTTTTTCTTTCTCGAGCGTAGCTCAATCGGTCCGTCGGTTTACGAGTGCGAGAAGCCGCCCGTTGCCACGAGCGAGCGAATTAATTCGCTCGTACCCCCCGAGGGGTTTGCAGCTCCCAAGAACGCGCGGCCGACGCGCTCGCCTCGAGGGCCCCTTCCAGCCTCGGTCGGCAGTGGCGACAGTCGCTGCACCGCGCGGACACCGGCAACGCCACGAGTGGCAACACGAACGCGCACCGCGTGGCTCGCGAGTCGAGGCAACGAGTATACACACAACCCAACGCGACTCGTGCAACGCGAGAAAATCGCGGCGGCAACGTTAGCCACGAGCTCGAACGTCGCTCAAGAACGTGTGTACGACGGTCGCCGATCGCGCACTAATCGTCGGAAATCGGTAATCGGGGTTTAACCCGCGCCGCCGCCACTATCGGCGCCTCCGAGCGTGTCCTCGAGAGAGCCAACGACCAACGACGACGACGTTCGGAGATAGCCGACGCGGTGAGTCGCGGAGGCGTCAAGGTCCCCGCGCTCCTCGCGCGTTCCTCACGGCGCAACCAATGGACGAGCGAGCGCGATTCCGTCGAGTCGTCGTGCACTCGACGCCGGCACGCAACGCGTTGCGTTTAATTCGTGGATATCGATGCGTCGGAACAGCGGAGTGACGCACCGCTCGGTGGTGTCGGCGCTGTCTAATCACTCGTCGCACTCGTCGAATTCAGTCAGCGCCAGCGCCTCGCAACGATTCCACCTGCCGTTGTGTCTTTCGAAGGCGACGTCGATTGGCAACGTTTGCACTCGCTGCGCCGCATCGAGGGCTCGATCGGGAGCTCGTGTGCGGCGTGCAAGACACTCACTGATTTCCCTCGGTGTGTTTGCCGGGCGTCTTATCACTCTCCATCTCCAGTGTCAATAACTCTCTCCTCTCGTTGTTCCTCTCTCTCTCCCTCTATCTTTTTCTCTCTTGTCATATATATACGTTTATATATTTATATTTATATACGCACAGGCGAAGACGAGAAGCCAAGACGATATTAGGCGCCCGTAAGAGGAGAGTCGACGAGATAAAGACAGTGACAAAAGGAAGAGCGAGAGATCGAGCGAGATGCTTGGTAACGACGGTAACTAGGCCACCGTGAGTGGCAAATTGTGTAAACACTCGTCGAGCGTCGCGCGAGCCGCTCGCCTCGCCGAGATCTCGATGACAATCGAGAGCAGCTCCTTCGCCACTCTTTGCCAATGCGCGGCCGAAATCAGTCCGCACTTCGCGCGCCGCCGATTCCGCAGAGCCACCGATTCGCCGGTGGTAATATCAACGCCCTCCGGGCTTTATCGTTCGTGCGAGCTACGTGGATGATAACGCGTTGCGGTGACACGAAATTCCGCGACAGCGCGAGTTTCGATCGTTACACTTTTTCCATTGATAAAAACTGTTGCACCAATCGCAATCTATCGCGCACACAGATCGATCTCGGTTATTCGGTTCAAGGTGACGCACGTGTTGACGCAGCGTCGTCGTCGCTGGTCGTCTCGGTCGATGACCCAGAATCGGACAGCGCCGGACGCTCTCGGGGATTAACGCAACATTTTTTTGCGACACACTTTTGCCGTCGACCGTAGACGCGGTTCCGGATGAGGCATCGGACGGACGGACGTTTGCACTGTTTCTCCTTCCCGCGTGACAGTTGAGTTGGGTTATCGCACCGCGACCTGTTCGTTACACGCGCGACTAAATTTTCCCGCGCACCGTGTGCGTCCGCGTGCGTTGCGCGCGTTCGAGTGGCGAAGCGCCGAAACACGAGACGAGTGCGTACGACGCTCGACGCTCGCTGGCGGAGACGCACGTTGCCGCGCGAACGCGAGTAGCCAATGGCGAGTGATAACAATGGGCACTTTTTCACTGTCCCGCGCGAACGCCTATCGATCGCGATCTCAATCACATGGACTTGACTTCCTGCTTCACCGTTGTCTCACTCTCTTTCTCACTATGTAGTACATATCTATATGTGTGTACACATAATGTATATCTATATCTGTCTCTGACTTCGTTGCAGGCAGCGCCTGAAGCGCAGTTAGCGCTAACTGGCCGCGAGCACCCGGCTCGCTGGTCACTTCGCTCAGCCTCAGCTGCGAGGACGTCACGCGGATCGTTACCCGCGTGGCTGATAGCTCGCAGGCAGTTTATCAGGAGATTGGCGCGTCTGCGTCGACGTCTGTTACGGACATTCGGGCGGCCCTCAAAATAATCCGGCAATTGTTTCGTTTGTTTTCGTTGCGCGACTCCGTTGCCACGATTTTTCGTCGCGTTGTTGCTCGTCGCCGCCGCCAGACTGCGCAGCGATTCGTCGTCGCTTGTCTTTGGTTTCTCGATCCTTCCGCGCACTTCGCTAGCTTCGCTGAAAATTTCAGTCCACCCCGAAAACAACAGCAACAGCAACAATCAAAACACTTATATTGATGCAACGATAATCGAGCGAAAGTATCGTCTCTGGACGATGAGCGGAGGCGCGAAAATTCGAGTCGCACCGGCCACCGGCGCGCGTGTCGTTCTGCGCACGCGCAATCACTTGAATCTACCCCCCATCCACCAACCCGTCGAGCCGGCGCGAAACAACGCGAGAGACAGAGAGAGAAGCGAAAATAAAAGAAGAACGCTCGGACTCTCCCGAACGCGCGAGACCCGAGCGAGTTGGGGCTCTCGCGAGTCACTCGGGCAATTGGACGGAGCGCGCGCACCACCAGTCGTCGCGTTGACTATCCGCTCGGGTTGCCCGAAGTGCGCCGCGCCGCTCGTCGGTTCGTTTCTACGTTTCCCCGCGGTTGTGTGTATGCGCGCGCGCGCGCGCCACAGAGAGGACGAGGAGAACGCGAGCCAGCAGCGAGCAGCAGCAGCAGCAACGAGCAACACACACGCGGTTGCGGTCCGTGCCGGCTGGTTGCATGAAGGTAGATGAGCGCGCACGGCGTCGTGCTGAGCGGCGAAAGGCACGGAGGGAGGCGACGAAGCTGCTGCCGTCGCTGCTGCTGTTGCTGATGCGGCGATGATGATGAGGGAGGGGGGAGGGACAGGGGCAACACCGCCGAAGCGGCGTAAGCAGAGAGACGAGCTGCGCTCGGCGCTGCTGCCGCTGCAAGCCAAGTGGCGGTGGCGGCGGGCGCGTTACGTAACGCCACCGGCGGAGAGATACAGATAGAACGACCAGACGCGGAGAGCAGGGAGATACGAAGCGAGAAAGCGCGATACAATGCGTGTACAAAGCGTGTATGTATGGATATGTATGGATATATATGTATATATAGTATATATTTATGACACTGTGTGTATAACGCGCGGCATCAGCGGCGCGCGATGCGTCAAACGGGGGGCGTCGGAGGGGGCATTCCCCGACGACGACAACGTTTCGTACACGCGCGAGATCCTCTCGGTAATATCTGCTGATTCCGCGGGGCTGACTCTCCGCCGGCTGATAGCGCTCACTGTGCGCGTTGCGGAGAGATAGAAAAAATAATAATAATGTGGGCGAGCGGAATGATGAACTGTGACGACAGCTGTCGATCGTCGCGCGCCGTACGCGTCGCTCTGGCGCTCTGCGTTAATTTTAATTACCGC
This sequence comes from Itoplectis maculator, assembly GCA_964034905.1. Taxonomy (NCBI): domain Eukaryota; kingdom Metazoa; phylum Arthropoda; class Insecta; order Hymenoptera; family Ichneumonidae; genus Itoplectis; species Itoplectis maculator. Next base: position 6,030,510 of record OZ035863.1, read on the forward strand.
TGTCGCCGTGGTGGGGGACGCGGGGAGACGAGATGTCTGTTATGGGACTGCGCGGTGGATTGGACGGGATGACGAATTACATTGTACACGTGGGACACGCGTATGAATTTGTGTCTATTTTTGTTCCCGGCAATTCATACGCTGTTATGTAACTGAAAGCTTTTTTTTCAGGTTAACGATAAAAAGTTTGGGCTGGACATTAAAAGATGAGGTTCCTTCGTCTGTGATTCGAGCGTCGAGGTGGGTTTGTTGCGACGAATAAAAAATAATAATAAAAAAATGATAAAAATTGTTCAATAAAAATATTTGGCATTCGGTGAGTCATTACTCACTTAATCTGCGCATTTATCAGCGCGCGACGAGAATTTCCACCGAAACTTTGCCGCTCGAATAAAAATATAAATGCGCCGATAAAATTCGTATAAATCACCATTTCGCGGCTGCATGATTGACGCGACGCGACACGTCGACTTTTTATCATTGCGCGCCGAATGCAGAAGCGGAATGCGAGCGGCGATAATTGAAAATTGCTCGGCGCGCGCGCGCGCGCCATTGAACGTGTCGCGCGAGGAGGCGACGACGGAAAACACCCTTTACCGATAATATCCAGACAGGTAATCAGCGATCGAGCGTGGAGCGGATAATTAAATGGCTTAATGGCGTGTGGCAAGCGTGTATATTGTAAATGGTCGCGCGGAAAGCTTTACGACTCGTGTAATATATATCGCAAGAGCGTTAAACGTGTGGGTTACGCGTGTGCGGAACGTCAACAACACTCCGCGAGCGATAAACACGACGAACGTGAAAAGTGGAGTCGATATTTTTTTCTCTTCGTTCGATTGTTATTTAATTTTTGTTTTTTTTTTTCGCATCGCAAGAACGTGGCTCCCACTCTCCCAATCGGAATGAGCGACGACGATGGCGAAGAGACTCCGGTCGCCCCGACGAGCTTTGGTCTTGCTCGCAATATCTTATCTGCCGCGGACGGACGGATGAATTTGTGTTTTACAGTCGCGGTTATTGCGCCCCGAGCCGACAATACTCGCTGAGCCTGATGCGTCGCGCTACGTTACCGATTGAGAGAGGACGACGCGTCGGGACCTCCTCGTTCGCTCTCGGTTCGTGAAATCAAAGCCGTCTGATTTTTTTTTGTTTTATTTCTCAAACGTAACGTTCAGTTATAACGTGACTTTTATGATAAGATCGAGGCAAGTTACTCGAAACCATTGCCGTAAAATTCAGCTAAAAAAGCGAAGATTAAAAAAGATAATTTTTTTTAATTCAGCAGTTAAATAATTATCGCTCTACTGAAATAAAAATGCAGCATTAATTGAGCTCAGTGTTTCGAGCTGCAATTATGAATTCCGATGCCGAAGAATTCTCGGAGTCGCGGCGAGGCTCGCGGAATATTTAGGTCGCGCGTCGAAGAAACGAACGGCGCGCAAGAAAACAGTTTGAGAAAGGATTAACGAGTCCTTGTCAACGAGCCTCTGGGGTTATATGGATATTCCGCATTAGACTGTGGAATTATATTGTTACAGTCGGACGCGAGCATATTTTAAGAGCGCGTCGCTCTGCGGCTGCCGAGTCGGTCGAGTCAATTTGAGAAGAAAACCTTCGATAAGCCGTTGCTGTGTGTCGGCCGCACAGCATTTTGTACAGTGTAATAAACCGGGGAGCATTACTCACACTCGCCCGCCGTCGCGTACGCATTATTGTCCCGACGTTGTTGGGCCGTCGAGGAGGGCAATTTCCGAGCTGAAGATAATGATAGAGCGTGACTGGGTGAAGGAGTGAAAGAGGATTCGTTCCACGAATTCGACCGTGACAGCGTTTGATTGTCACTTTGGTCGTTGTGGTGTCGAGTACAAAGGGCGCCCCGCTTGCGTTTGACGCGCAGTCCGACGATTAAAAATTAGATGCCTCATTTACGGTCATTAAAATTGTAAACAGAGCATTTTCAATAACGAGCGCATTTTCATTTATATATGTTTTTATTTTTCTCATTTTACTTCGTCATATAGGAAACATCTATAACAACACTAAACAAAAATAACAAAGAGAAATTGCAGAGTAGAATTTTGTACATTGCTTCCTCATTAATAGCGACTTTTCGCAAAGCTTCCTCAATGAGAAAACGAAGAACTACTTTGTAAAATCGAAATTAATGAGGAAACAATGTGGGAAGTTATACTTTGCATCGTTTGTAGTCTCCTTATCGTCGAGGACGGGAAGCTGACGAATTCGGAGAAGCTATCAAAATAACGAGCGTCTCCGCGCCAAATTGATATGCATACAGAAAAAAAAACACATATACACAGACAGCGGCCGTGCACCACAAAGTTTTCGCGTCATTATCGCCGGCGTCGTAATTGGAATACACACGTTGAAGAAAGCCCAAAAACGATGACGCACGTGCAGCCCTCGACACGAGGAAACGATAATTTCTTCGGTAACGCGATTCGTTTTCCGTAACGAGAAGCGAAAAACGAGAGCGAGCAGAGTACACACGACGATTGTCGCGTATTTTCGGGAGATTACAGCGTTGCTGCGCAGGCAAACGGGGAATTTATTGGGGTATGAAATTGAGTTACCCGCAATCCGGGGGATCGTCCTGCAATATTCAACGGCCGATGCGACCAGTGAACCGACGGTAAATTATAATTTCGAATTTCGGACATACGTACAGGTTGAGCGTGGTGAATATGGACCAACTCGATTGGTGTGTAAATCAATGAAGTGCTGATCGCTCCGCATTCACCGCTCTAAGCCTGTATTTTTTTTAGTCAAAATTGAAATAATTGCGGCTTGACCCACGGAGCGCGGCGACGAAATTGCCAATCGCTTTGCGGGTGATTTGATAAACCTTCAAGCGCGGCGTTTGTTACATTCTCTCGCGTCGTCGTTTCTCCGCCGTTCCGCTCGGGTTTCGCTCGCGCGCCAATAACGCGAATTGCTCGATCGAGTGCGTAATCGAGAGAACATTTCCACTTGACGCGCTGCGAACTC